>JAHTLZ010000161.1:808047-822775 GCA_023846285.1 Phrynocephalus versicolor | reverse complement strand
GATGAAAGGAAGGAAGGAAGGAAGGAAGGAAGGAAGGAAGGAAGGAAGGCTGTGCAGCTTTAGAAACTACAAGATTTGAGATGTTCTTTCATAGGCTACAATCCATCCTCTGAGGTAGAACAGTCCAGAAGGAGCAGAACTCAGAAAAATGTCAATAGCACTAATTAAAACACTGGTAATAAACTTTTGAAAGGATGGGTTGGTACAGAAGAGGCAATGTGTTAACTCATGCTAAACATTAATTGCCTTCAAACTGTTAAAGCAATTGGGCCCTGTTGCTATGAAAGTGGTTTTGCTGTTGTCCTTGGAGACTCTTGTTTATTGATAAATATAAAGAGGTCTGCACTATGGAATAACAGAGTTTCCAGAGACCACCGTGCTGTTTCAATCGTTTTCTTCACATGGTGAGAGTTTCTTTGAGATCTGACCCTCATTTAAGCTTAGCCACTTGACTGGTCAGGTAAAAAAAGTTTAACATTAATCAAAAAAGTGTATTAGGGGAAAATCTTTTAATCAATATACTTGACACACTTGTTAGAAATCACAAAAATAAGTACTGGCACTGTGACTCCTGCTGTTTTCTTTCATTTCAAGATGGTGGAACCAAGTGAGAGAGTTTCAGAGATCACGAGAAAGGAGTTGATGGTTACCACAAATAATTATAATTACTGGCTAGTAAACCAAGCAGGTTTCTGGAACACCTGCTTTAACTTTAAATGTCCTCTGCTCTCTCGTTAAGATTCCTGGAACATTCATCGAGTATCCAAGCAAAAGGACCAACTCCTCACATATGGTCCCCTTACTTAAAAGATCCTCCAAAAAGTGTTTTGTCACCTCCAACACAAGTGGCTGACGCAGTCACATACGAAGCAGCACTCTGCTGAATGTGCAAACAACCTACTGTGAGAATCGGTCTGTTTCAGGTGAAAATGTGAAGGTAAAATCTCTCTCTCTCTCTCTCTCTCTCTCTCACGCACGCACGCACGCACGCACGCACGCACGCACACACACACACACACACATACACACACACACACACACACACACACACACACACACACACACAGAGAGAGAGAGAGAGAGAGAGAGACCTCTACCTTGCTGGAAGCTGCAAATTCCAATTTAAAGCTGAAAACAGGGCTCCAGAAATGTGAAGATGCCACTTGACCAGATTATTTTGGCATGAATGTTCACCAGGCAACTCCATATATACAGGACACGGATAAATACATGTATTGGAAGGCCAAGACCTGTTCTCAGCCGGTCCTCCTGCCCCAGCCACAAGCTTCCAAATCCTGTCTTGCAGAACTACCAACAGGTATCCTTGTCTGTCCACCTTCAGCCTCAGAGAAAGGCTCCTCGGCGTTCTCCCTCTCACAAAATACCAGTACTAGGGGACTTCTACTCAAACTGAGGGTTGGGAGAGTGAGAACAGACAAAAAAAATTTTTTTTACCCAGCATGTTCTTAGTCTGTGGAACTCCCTGCCACAGGATGTGGTGATGGCCTGGATGCCTTCAAAAGGGGATTGAACAGATTCCTGGAGGAAAAGTCCATCCCATGTTCCAAACCATGACGGAGATGTGTCATCTCCAGGCTTAAAACCGGGGTCCTTCAAGGGCCAGATGCAGGGGAGTGGTATCAGGAGACAGTGATCTAGTCTTGTGTGCTCCCAGAGGCATTTGGTGGGGCCACTGTGAGATACAGGAAACTGGACTAGATAGGCCTTTGACCTGATCCAGCAGGGCTCTTCTTAGGTTCTTATGTTCCATTAATATCCGTTCCGTACCAATGTACAGCAGCCATTTGTCAATACAATCCCCATGGTGCCTTTCTGCGTGACCTGTATGGATGGTGCTGCCTGGCAGGTGAATTTCCAGCTTCCGGTGCCCAAGCTCACTCGCAAGCAAGAGCGAAACTTGGGGCAATTTGAGCCCAGACCAGACCAGACCAGGACACGCTAACGAGCCGCTTTCATGCCAGAGGACCAATGGCCTGGAAAATTGGGTCCGGCAAGTCAAGGAAATTAGCTCTAGTGTAACCTTAGCGACAGCGGTTGCACAGACCAAATGGTTTGCTTTTCTATCGTTTCCCCTGATTTCAGGTATCCTCCCTTCTCCCACAAGGAAAGTATTGTTTGTAGGCTGTAGGACACACGCTAGGGGGGCTTCAGGAGGAGGCTGTCGCCCAGCACTGTACCCTGCGCCCCTGGCACACACGCAAGGGGGACCGTGCACATTCAGCAATGTGTGTAGGAGAACCTGCCCGTGGCCTCACTCCACTGGCTGCTAGAAAAATAAAAGCCACATGACTGCCGAAACTTAAAAAGCTGTGTCACGGTGATAAGACAAGATGCTTATTGGCTGCCCCACTTTCACACGCAGGAAGTGATATGCCTCCCTGGGTGTCCAAGGTTAACACCGAGGCCCAACAGGTTAGCTTTCAGACGCACATTCAGAGGCTCTGCTACAGACAAGCACCTCAATGCTTTCGTTTAATGCAGGAAACAGCTTGCTTGCACAAAATGGGGAATTTAATTCTGCTTCTAACGTAGGATTACTTAAAAAGCACTTTTTCCCTTTCAAGGTCGATAGGTAGCTCTGGCCGTGTGAAATTCTCATGCCTTCAGCGAGAGGTGCATTGCCAAGTCTTCAAAGGATTTAACAGGGGGGCTGAGATTCCAGCCCGCACCAACCGGGTCACATGAGTCAGAATCTCAGGAAGATTAACACAAATGCTTTAACTCTTGAATGCTGAAATTCAAAACTTCTCTCACACAGTGCTCAGCTTCCTGTATTTCTCCAGTCCAGCTTTTTTTTTTTTTGCCCGCGTTGATTGCCTATGGCTCTTATCTGAGAAATAACGTGGATTTTTCACCCAAAATTGCAGTCCTTACTCAGCTGACTAGTCTTACTGAGTAATTAAACTCAGCCACCCTCTCCTTAGAAGCAGAAGCAGCTTAACAAACTATCCACTTCCCTTCCCTAGTTTGCTCATGTCTAGTAGATGAGCAAACCAGGTGGCTCAGCGGGCTAGAAGCTGTCGGCTGCAAAGTCGGCAGCTCGGCGGTTCAAATCCCGGGTGACACACAGCAGAGTGAGTTCCCGCTGTTAACCCCAGCTCCTGCCAACCTAGCAGTTCGAAAGCATGTAAATGCAAGTAAATAAATAGGTGCCACCGTAAAAAGCGGGAAGGTAAAACAGTGTTCCGTGCACATAAATGTGTTCGGCCATGCCGGCCACATGGCCATGGACTTGCACAACATTGGCTCTTTGGCTTAGAAACGGAGATGAACGCCGCCCCTAGAGTAGGACACGACTAGCACACATGTGCGGGGGAACCTTTACCTTTTACTAGTACCTTGACATTCTGGCCTCTCTCTTCAACAACAGGCAGAACAAATGAACTATGAATTTTTGTCAAGGCAACGAAAGCCCAATTACTGCAGTTCAAACATCACAACAGCTAGACTGAGGTTTACAGACATCGTTGGGCGTTATCACAATGTTCAAAGGTGATGCACTATGTCCAAAAACACAAGGAGAGGATATGGAATATGAAGTTCATCATGACCATGAAAATGATATTTACACAAGGAGAGGATATGGAATATGAAGTTCATCATGACCATGGAAATGATATTTTGGAAAGCCTAGGTCTGAGCGAAAGACCAGACCAGACCAGAAAGCATCAACTCTGGTAGGACGTCACCATTTTCCCTTTGGTAAACAAACTCCCCGCCCCCATGTAATCAAAAGCAAAGTGTTCTGCTTATATAAGAACATAAGAACATAAGAAGAGCCATGCTGGATCAGGCCAAAGGCCCATCTAGTCCAGCTTCCTGTATCTCACAGCGGCCCCACCAGGTGCATTTGGGAGTGCATGAGACTAGATATCTGTCTCCTGATACCACTCCCCTGCATCTGGCCCTTGAAGTAACCCGGTTTAAAGCCTGGAGACTCCACATCTCCATCATGGTTTGTAACCTGTGATGGACTTTTCCTCCAGGAATCTGTCCAATCCCCTTTTGAAGGCATCCAAGCCAGATGCCATCACCACATCCTGTGGCAGGGAGTTCCATAGACTTACAACGCGCTGGGTGAAAAAATATTTTCTTTTGTCTGTTCTTACTCTCCCAGCCCTCAATTTGAGTGTATGTCCCCTAGTTCTGGTATTTTGGGAGAGAGAGAAGAGCTTCCCTCTATCCACTTTACTCATACCCTGCATTATTTTGTACGTCTCAATCATATCCCCCCTCAAGCGCCTTTTTTCCAGACTAAAGAGGCCCAAATGTTTTAGCCTTTCTTCATAAGGGAGGTGCTCCAGCCCAGTAATCATTTTAGTCGCTCTCTTCTGCACCTTTTCCAGTTCCACTATGTCTTTCTTGAGATGCGGTGACCAGAATTGTACACAATACTCCAGGTGGGGCCTTACTATTGTTTTGTATAATGGCATTATAATGTTGGCTGTTTTATTTTCAATCCCCTTACCACCCCATACCACTTCAAGTAGTCTCTGGGTGGTTTACAGTTTTTAATTACAGTATGCAGGCTACACATTCCCCCCTCCCCGCAAGCTGGGCACTCATTTTACCGACCTCGGAAGGATGGAAGGCTGAGTGAACCATGAGCCGGCTACCTGGGATTGAACCCCAGGTTGTGAGCACAGTTTTACCTGTAATACAGGCATTTAACCATTGCGCCACGCGTGCATTCAAGTAAATTTATACAACAGTAAATTCTTCAGTAGAATGAAAAGATCAAAAAGCAAAACCTCTCTCTCTCTCTCTCTCTCTCTCTCTCTCTGTGTGTGTGTGTGTGTGTGTGTGTGTGTGTGTGTGTGTGTGTGTGTGTGTGTTACTCAGCAGTTTTCCAGCCAGGCACAAACTTCCGCAATCGATCACATCTTACTGGCACTCAACGGCAACAACTTCAACAGGTCAGATAGATAACTCAATGTTAAGTATTAACTTAAAAGATGCATTTTATCTCTTGCAGTATCGCCCCCCAAAAGCTCCTTTGGTGCTCCCCTGGTGGTAGCTTGATATTAGACTTGAATTATTTCTGGGATCCAAGGCTGATACCCTATGGGCAGTAGCCAAACCAGGCAAAAAGCTCCCCCGTTTTTCTTGGAAGGGCTTGCGCCTGTGGAAACAACCTTTGGGGAAACACCCTTCTGCATCATTTAGCAGGCTGTTAACAGCGGGCTAGAGTACTGAAACTGTCGGCTGCAAAGTCAGCAGCTCAGCGTTTTGAATCCTGGGTGCCACGCAGCAGAGTGAGCTCCCACTGATCACCCCAGCTCCTGCCAACCTAGCAGTTCAAAAGCATGTAAATGCAACTAGATAAATAGGTACCGCCGTAAAAAGTGGGAAGGTAAATCCGTGTTTCCTTGCAGCCATGTTGGCCACGTGGCTATGGACTTGCACAACACTGGCTCTTCAGCTTGAACATGGAAATGCAGACATGACTAGCGCATATGTGCGTGGAGAACCTTTACCTTTTTAACACTCTTACTTATTTTTAGCAGAACATTTGCTGTACTCTTGCAAATTCCAATCTCGTACAGTGGGAAAGAGAACTCCACGTCTGCTGGCTAAACAAACATTGTACAGTAGGTTTTTTGTTTTAAAAAATCCCCAAAATGGTCCAGGAGCGGGTGGTGGCAGCAGACAGATTGTGTCCACAGGAAATTGTTTTGTGCGAAGCAAGCTCTCTGTTTGAACAGAGAGGAAAATAATCAATAGCATGGATGAAGAACTCGGTTCAAAGTGCTTAATAAATTATGAAATTCCTAGCCCAGTGGCAAAAGTAAATCTTTGCTGATCTGCTGTGTAAAGGCAGACCACTCTGAAAGAAATCTGACACCTGGAGATGAAACACCCAGACTCCTGTTAAAAATGTTCCCACTTTGAAATACCTGTGCATTTAATAAAAGGGCTGGAATGGATCCCAAAACAGGAAAAGCCACCAACACAACTGCTGAGAGTCACAGCGGCTTTTATACCAGCGGATGTGGGTGACTAGGAAGGTGGTTGCAAGGACGTTAAGGCTTTAGGTTTTCTCAAGACCGTGTGGTCTCGAATCCTAAGGAAAGTTGACTTGAGCAAATATAATTTCCCTTTTCTCACAATAATTTAAAACAGATTAAACGGTCCCCTGGGGTCCCCTTTTCAGAAGAAAGGTGACCTATAATGAAAACACTTGGTCAGGCTGCATGCAAGAGCAGAGATTAATCCAATCTTAAAAATAGGATTGAGCATCTCACAGAGATAAAGAAATATAGAACAACAATGTTTAAAAGAGATATAATAAGCATTCTCAACAAACAAATCACGATCCCGTTGTTATGGGTTTCAGGTATTGGTCCCTCAGATCTGCAGACAGAGAACTTTCATTTAGAAAACGCATCATGTACTCTGTTTTAGAGCATCCTGCTAGGGAATGCCTGTCTGTACCATGTTTGTTCATGCAAATAAATAAATAAATAAATAAATAAATAAATAAATAAATAAATAAATAAATAAATAAATAAATAAATAAATAAATAAATAAATGTGATATCCCTGAATCTCTTTTTTATTGATCCATAAAGTGGAGCATCATTACCGCCTGATGCTCCAAGTGGTACAAAATGCAACTGCAAACATTCTGACTGTTGCATCTTGGAGCTTGTTAGCCCGATTTTCGAAACCAGACTAGCTGCTTATTCGCTTCTGGACCCAATGGAAGATGCTTGGCGCCAAAAGGCCCGTAAGCAGTGAAAAAGCTTCGTCACCCCCTCCTCCCCTACACAGTTCAGGCGGGGATTACACGGACTCTCTAAAGAGGCTTTCCAGGGCTTTAGGGCAGCAATTTCTTTCCCCTGAATGTCCTGAAGTGAAATTACCTTAGGACACAAAGCTGTTGTGTTTGAGGTTTTTTTAAAAAAAAAAACAACACGACCCATACCGAGTGGATTTTCTGCAAGCTCATGGTGTTGGATTAGATGACCTCCTACCAGATCCTTTCTAACTCCAAGCAAAGCTACCAAGGAAACAAACCCATGAGCTGGGACAGCGGGGGGGGGGCACTCTTAACGAAGCAAGTCTACATTAGGTCTAAATATGCATAATTACCTCTTCCTGCCTTCTAGTGCCTCCTCTTTCATACTAACGGTCAAAAACTGGCCTGACAAAATATATTAGAATAATTTCAAACACTCGTGAATTATGAAGAGCAAGGCAAACGTACGAATAAGTGAGATGCATGAGTAACCTTATGAATACACAGACCGATCTTGCTTATGTCGAAGAGATACTGTTCTCCCTTGCATTACACTCGTCTAAGACAGTCTTGGTCATACATGTGTGGTTTTCTTTTCAATCAATTAATCCATCGTTCAACAGATAAATATCCAGTCAATACTGTGCCCCTGGCCACCCAAAACCCCTAAGTTCAACACTAAAAGCATTAAAGTGGTGTCATTCACCCCAAAGACAACATCTCTGATTCAGACTCTAAATCAGGGGACCATAAGGACCATTAACTCTCATTACACCTAGTACGGTATGGAAGAGAATCAAAATAGAGAAAACTGGGCTGGGTGTGTACGTTAACCAACTCTTTATGCTTTCTAGTTAAGCTCTGGGTGCATAAGAGTTTATTTATTTATTTATTTTGGAGTATTTTTACCCCATCTTTCTCCTTGGAAAAGGACCCAAGGTGGCTAACAGTAATGGATTATGAACCACACACACACCAGTTCCCATGATGTTGAAGGAAGAAGTGTACAGGAGATCCATTCAAGTAACAGAAACAAAAAAATTAAAGAAAGTGGGTGGGAGGCAAGGAAGTATGTGGAATAATTATAAGAAAGGGTAAAAACCAAAGTAGAATGATTCCTGGAGTAATCAAAACAGATTTGACTTCTGAAGTTGGAAAGGACCTTTTATCTGATATTTTTATTTGATTTATATACAGCTCTATTAGTGGTTGCAGTAGTCTGGGTGGCCTACAAGTTAACAGATACAGCTTGCAGGATACGAGCGCTAACTTTCCCAACAGATACGTCTTTTTGTAAACCTTGAAATTCACAAGTACTAAGCCCTGTCGCTAGAACTGACTACTCAAACTGCCAGACATGAAAAAAAGATCTACCCAAAGAGGTTGACACATCTGCGAATGAATGGGGCCAGCAGAGGTATCCGTGGTTCTTGCAGCAGAAACGTCTAAACCAGGCATGTCCAAACTTCGGCCCTCCAGATGTTTTGGACCACAACTCCCACAGCCCTTTGTCATTGGCAGTCTAGACTTGGAATTCTGGGAGTTGTAGTCCAAAAACATCTGGAGTCCCGAAGGTTCACCACCACTGATCTAGGTCTAGGATAGGCATGTCCAAACTTTGGCCCTCCAGATGTTTTGGACCACAACTCCCACAGTCCTTTGTCACTGGAAATCTAAGTTTAGAATTCTGGGAGTTGTGGTCCAAAACGTCAGGAGGGCCGAAGTTTGGACATGCCTGACTCTAAACCCTCCTTCGCATCCAGCCCACCCCTGGAATTGTTATGGCACAAAATCCATGTAGCTGTGCTCTTGCACAACATTTGTGGAGAGGAACAGGAGTTGCACAAGAGCGTAGCAGTTTTCCTCTGGATGGATCAGATCCCTCCATTGCCCAACTCTGTTGAGTCTTGAGTGCGGCTCAAAAAAACAAAAATATTGCTACCTGAGGCAACCGACTCATTTGGCTACTTGCAACCAATGGGTCGTTCTTACCACCTTTGTGCGCAAATCAAATGAAACAGAAAAATGAGCTGGGTTAGAAGGTCTGAGAAGCGGAGGGAGGGGAATATATCTCCTTCTACAGATGAACTTGAGTCCTCATGCCGTAGTTCCCCACCTATAGACTTATTTGGACAGTAAATAAATACACACTTGTATTACAGCCCTTTCATCCTGGACAGAACGCTAGCCTAGCAGAACGGACCAAGCATGATGCAAATCCACTCAGTTGCAACGGAGGCCCTTTTGGCCAGCGGCTCCAGAAAGCTGCCTTGCAGCTCACTCACCATCCAGTCTGGCATGTGGAAGGCTGAGGCCCCTGCACTGTTCTCCCACTTCTCCATCACCGACACTTTCTGAAAAGTAAGTTTTGCTGCAGTCACAAGCGGGGGCCGGCGTCGATTCGGACCTGCAAGGCCGAACTTCCTGCATGCAGGTGTGGGTGCAGGTGCTGGCAGGAACCCACAAAGCTTGCAGATTCCGTTCCAGGGAGCGTTCTCCCTCCCCGAAGCCGTCAACAGAAGATTGCTGCCTGATGCCAATCTTGACCAGAGGGAAGGTTAGAAAAATCTTTTACCTCTTGTGCTGTGACTTCAGGCTTCCAGGCACTCCCTTCCAGGATATTAGCCCAGACTGCCTGCACGCTACATTCCAGGCACCTACCGCCAGCCTATGTACTTCCAGTGGGTTACGTCACCCAGACCACTGATACTGGGAATTAAAACGGCTGAAGGTCAAGAAGGCACTTTTGCCCCATACATGTCTTCCCACATGTAGCTTTGCAACTTGACGGCATTAAAAGTTCAAGGAACTGAAGCAAAAAGACCCAGTGGGATTTTAACAGCTGCCAGGCAAGTCCACCTGGCAAGAGATCAGCAAAACAGCAGTAGAAATTAACTTCTGAAAAGCCTTGACTTTTGGGGAAACTGTAAAAAAAAAAAAGACTCTTCCCAGCAGCATGAATGATTCCCAACATTCGCTTGACTGCAGCTCCCTCTGCTGGGCAGCAGCACCAAGGACGGCACAGGCGGCAAACCATCAGGGACAGGGACAGCATGGATCAGCTCAGCACCCTCATTCCCGAGTTCATAAAGTGTGTGTGTGTGTGTGTGTGTGTGTGTGTGTGTGTGTGTGTGTGTGTGTGTGTGAGAGAGAGAGAGAGAGAGAGAGAGAGCCCATGCGCCCAGGGAGAGCTGGGGTCTCTGCATCCAATCTGCCATCTGCTCATCATCATCATCATCATCATCAACAACAACACACAGAGAGACACAGACAGAGACAGAGAGATAGAGAGACAGATTATGTTCCAGCTAGCAGGAACAATATTATATAAGGTGATTATCAGGTTAACACAAGACCAGACATTCTCTAGGAGGCCTTAGCAAAAAAGGAGGCTGAATTTTAAAATGCTTTTAAAATGGGGAAGTGGCCAGTTTTCCTGCAAAGCACCCACTGCAGCATATGATTCACATCAGATTTATAGGGACCGGGATAAGCATCCTAAAATGCGACCGAAATTTAGTTTGCGACAAGCAGTTCTGACATGCACATTATTTCATTTGTACAGGAGAGTCGTTATTTTTCACGAAAGCCTCTTCCCAAGCCTGAGTGAACAACTGGAAAATGTAAAATAGATTATATAAATGTATTCTGTTTAAGATTATAAAATAGTTAGAGAGAAACTGAAGGGGAAGGTTAAAAGAATCCAATCTCTTCAGAGTGCATGGAGCCTGTTTAAAACAACAATAATAGAGGCCCACCATAAGTGCATACCACAAAGAAAGAAGAGCTCATTTAAGTCCAAGAGGGCACCGGCATGGTTAACGAGTGGAGTTAGAGAGGCTCTAAAGCACAAGGAGAGGTCCTTCTGTAAATGGAAATCCTCCCCAAATGAGGATAATAAAAAGGAACACAAACTCTGGCAAAAGAAATGTAAGAAGATGATAAGGGAGGCAAAGAAAGACTTTGAGGAACGAATGGCTAGCAATATAAAGGGTAATAATAAAAGCTTCTTTAAATATGTTAGAAGTAGAAAACCTGCCAGAGAACCAGTTGGCCCTCTGGATGGTGAGGGAGGAAAAGGGGAGGTTAAGGAAGACTTGGACATTGCAGAGAAATTGAATGAGTTCTTTGCGTCTGTCTTCACGACAGAGGACCTTGAGCGGATTCCGCTGCCTCAGCCGCCCCTCTTGACTAAAGAATTAAATCAAATACAGGTTAAAAGAGAGGAGGTTTTAGGACTAATTGATAAATTGAGGATTAACAAGTCACCGGGCCCAGATGGCATCCACCCAAGGGTTATTAGGGAACTGAGAAATGAAATTGCAGATCTCTTAACGGTTATATGCAACTTGTCTCTTAAAACGGCCACAGTGCCGGGGGACTGGAGGATAGCAGATGTCACACCAATTTTTAAAAAAGGAAGGAGGGGTGACCCGGGAAACTACAGGCCGGTTAGCCTTACATCTGTCCCAGGGAAGATGGTGGAAAGCCTCATCCAAGAGAAAATCTTAAAACACATAAAAGAACAAACCTTGCTGAGAGAAAATCAGCATGGCTTCTGTAAGGGTAAATCTTGTCTGACAAACCTCTTAGAATTTTTTGAAAAGGTCAACAGGCACGTGGATTTGGGTGAACCGGTTGATATAGTCTATCTGGATTTTCAAAAGGCTTTTGACACAGTCCCTCACCAAAGGCTGCTGAGAAAATTGCACAGTCAGGGGATAAGAGGGCAGGTCCTCTTATGGATTGAGAACTGGTTGAAATCCCGGAAACAAAGAGTAGGTGTCAATGGGAAATTTTCGCAATGGAGAGAAGTGAAAAGCGGTGTGCCCCAGGGCTCTGTCCTGGGACCGGTGCTTTTCAATCTGTTCATAAATGACCTGGAGACAGGGATAAACAGTGAGGTGGCCAAGTTTGCAGATGACACAAAACTTTTTCGTGTGGTAAATACCAGAGAAGATTGTGAAGAGCTCCAGAAGGATCTCTCCAAACTTGGGGAGTGGGCTGAGAAATGGCAAATGCGTTTTAATGTAACCAAATGTAAAGTAATGCATATTGGGGCAAAAAACCCAAACTTCGTTTATCAACTCATGGGCTCTGAGTTATCCGTGACGGATCAGGAAAGAGATCTTGGTGTGTTGGTGGACAGCTCCATGAAGGTGTCTCCCCAATGTGTGGCAGCCGTGAAGAAGGCCAATTCCATGCTAGGGATTATCAAAAAGGGGATTGAAAATAAAACAGCCAACATTATAATGCCATTATACAAAACAATAGTAAGGCCCCACCTGGAGTATTGTGTACAATTCTGGTCACCGCATCTCAAGAAAGACATAGTGGAACTGGAAAAGGTGCAGAAGAGAGCGACTAAAATGATTACCGGGCTGGAGCACCTCCCTTATGAAGAAAGGCTAAAACATTTGGGCCTCTTTAGTCTGGAAAAAAGGCGCTTGAGGGGGGATATGATTGAGACGTACAAAATAATGCAGGGTATGAGTAAAGTGGATAGAGGGAAGCTCTTCTCTCTCTCCCAAAATACCAGAACTAGGGGGCATGCACTCAAATTGAGGGCTGGGAGAGTAAGAACAGACAAAAGAAAATATTTTTTCACCCAGCGCGTTGTAAGTCTATGGAACTCCCTGCCACAGGATGTGGTGATGGCATCTGGCCTGGATGCCTTCAAAAGGGGATTGGACAGATTCCTGGAGGAAAAGTCCATCACAGGTTACAAACCATGATGGAGATGTGGAGTCTCCAGGCTTTAAACCGGGTTACTTCAAGGGCCAGATGCAGGGGAGTGGTATCAGGAGACAGATATCTAGTCTCATGCACTCCCAAACGCACCTGGTGGGGCCGCTGTGAGATACAGGAAGCTGGACTAGATGGGCCTTTGGCCTGATCCAGCATGGCTCTTCTTATGTTCTTATGTTCTTATAAATAAGTAGGCAATCTGCCTCCTACCAGCAGGAGTCTCACCTTTCTACTCCAAATAACCCTGAGATCAAAAAGTACTGATTAAAGAAACCACCTTTTTGTTATCTATTTTGTCTTATCAACTTTTATGGCTTCCCATTGCTCAAGCTTTAGTTCAAGGTTCCTGAGAAAGCAGAAAAGATATCTTGACCTGTCAAGTTGTAAGGAGACACACTTTCGCCTTAAAGTGAAATTCACAGTCTTTATCGTGCTCTTGCTGAAGGCGGGCCAAAGAGCAAACCTATAAAATAAACACTGGCTTGAAGTGTTTGGAGTTAAGACATAGTAGTCTGTGTTCCACATCACCCAGAATTATTTCTTTTAAATCACCTGGTAACCACTCAATGGCCGGAGAGCTCAGTGGTTTGGGTCTCTGGGCGTAGAGTCACAGGTTGGGAGTTCAATTCCGCAGTGTACTACCTTGACAAGTTCTGCAGCTCTAAGATGACGATTGGGCCAAGGCCAGAGTGGCCATGTACAGCCAGAATTCTCATTCTGTAAGCCTCAATTTAAAAAGTGTCTAGATCAAGGGAAGTGATAGTACCACTCTATTCTGCTCTGGTCAGACCCCACCTGGAGTCCTGTGTCCAGTCCTGTGCGCCTCAATTTAAAAAAGATGTTGACAACCTCAAGCGGGTAAAGAGGAGGGCGACCAGGATGGTTGAAGGTCTGGAAAGACTTATGAGGAACGGCTTAGGGAACTGGGAATGTTTAGTCTTTGCAAAAGAAGGCTGAGGAGGGGATATGACAGGGCTGTCCAACTTTGAACAGGCCAAGGTCTACTTTTTCTGGCCCAAAGTGCCTGAGGGCTATTACACTAATACCTCTACTTACAAATTTTATCCATTCCAAGCAGATGCTCGTAAGTAAAAAAAAAAATTGTAAGTAGAGCAGCGGTTTCCCATAGGAATGCTTTGAAATCTCTTCCCTCCAGAACGGATTAACTGTTTTTCAATGCATTCCTATGGGAAGGCTGACCATGCCCATGCTTCCCTTGCACCCGCTCGATCATCTGGCCAGTGAGGCAAGTAGGGGACCACACCATGGCCCTTGAATCGCCCCGCTCGGCTGAGACAGTGGGCTGGCAGACCCAGAACTTTGCTGGGGCAGTGGTGGTCCTTGGGATGGGGGAAGGAAGGGTGGAGAACTTATCCCCTCACTTTTTAAATGACGGCTGGCGGACTACTTTTGAACCCTTCACGGGCTAGCAGTAGCCCCAGGTCTACCTGTTGGGCAGGCCTGGGATATGATAGCTATGTTTAAATATTTGAAAGGATGTCCTATTGAAGAGGGAACAGGTTTGTTTTCCATGGCTTCAGAGACTAGGACTCGGGGCAATGGTTTCAAACTACAGGAAAAGAGACTCCATTTGAACATCAGGAAGAACTTCATGACAGTTAGAGCTGTCTGGCAGTGGAAGATGCTGCCGCAAAGGAGGGTAGTGGAATCTCCTTCTTTGGAGGTTTTTAAGCAGGGGCTGGATGGCATTTCTGTCAGGAGTCCTGTGATGGGGTTTCCTGCCTGGCAGGGGGTTGGACTGGATGGCCCTTGAGGTCTCTTCCAACTCTACGATTCTATGCTCCAAAGCTACATTGAGCAAAATGAGAAGTCACAATTTACAAAGATCTCTGGCAGAATTACTCCAATGCCTTCTGGTGTACAAACAACAGGAATCAGAGAAATGCCAGGTCTTCAGCTAGACCCTACTTGTATTTGGGCTTCAATCTGCTTACACACTATTTATTATACATTTATTTTGAGTATTTTTACCCCACCTTCCTTCTTGGAAAAGGATCCAAGGTGGCTTACAATACTGAAAGACATTATACAACCCAGAACATTTAAGAACACTGAATTTGAAGAGGCATCTTACAACATTAAAATACAGTATTTACAGTTGTTAACCACCCAGAGTGGCCTTGTTGCCAGATGGGTGGTATAAAAATCCAATAAATAAATAAATAAATAAATAAATAAATAAATAAATAAATAAAT
>JAHTLZ010000161.1:767221-808037 GCA_023846285.1 Phrynocephalus versicolor | reverse complement strand
AATAAATAAATAAATAAATAAATAAATAAATAAATAAATAAATAAATAAATAAATAAATAAATATTAAAAACTGCATGGGAACAATTAAAAGAAAAATCCATTATGAGAAATGGATACTAACATGGAAAGCACAGGTATTGAAATGAATTCAGTCTAAGTAATAATACATGGTAATCCATCTGAAAGTCACATACTAGGTAGTCCTATTAATCGTTTACACAATAGCTTACTACAGGCATGTCCAAACTTCGGCTCTCCAGGTGTTTTGGACCACTACTCCCACAGTCCTTTGTCATTGGCAATCTAAGCTTAGAATTCTGGGAGTTGTGGTCCAAAACATCGGGAGGGCTGATGTTTGGACATATCTGGCTTACTATGTAAACTAAATTTGATTCCAGCTTGTCTAATATGGTGTTTGTCTTTCTTCTCTGTGCCTGCTTACCCCCAAAGCAAAAAAAAAAAAAAAAAAAAAAGGAGGTCTTTGCTTGTTTCCCGTAAGACATCAGAGGTGGGACATGTATGTGTTTTCTGCTCCACCCCCAGTTCTGAAATGCCCAGATGAAAACTCATGTGGAGTCAAAGGCAGGCTTAGGTGTGTGAGATATATTAGGAAAAATGGACATGATGAGCACTAGAGGGAGCTGTGAAACCCAGGAATCATCTTCACCAGCTCAAGTAGGGAAGGCTGCTTTGGAAGAAAGGAACGGGATGGAACTTAGCACCCTTTGATGAACTAGTAACTGACTAAGACATTCCCTGCAGCTCAAATGGCCTTCTAACCGATGTGCACTTTATCAGTCTCTGTCAAGGGCTTTGGGAGATTTATCACGCACCGTCATGGTTTAATGATTCCAGAACAACTAAGGAAGGTCAATCAGAAGATAGGCGTCCTGGAATAATAAGCCCAGCTTTATCTGAAGGAGTCAGTATAGAGGCCAAATTGGAAAGAGACTGGTTTAAACCCTGTAACTGCCACTGGGCCCTGGGGAATTTAGGCACATCTTCCATTGCCCACCGGAATGATCTCTAAGATGATTCCCATGAAAAGGAGACCTCCACTGATCAGCCACAACTCTGAAAACACTGACAGGTGAAGGAATTTTTATATCTTTACAATGGCACCAGTCAAAGAACATTGCAAGCTTTCGAGTGTAAATCACCCTTCTTCAAAGCAGGTCCAAGGACCTATTTTTGCAATTGTGTTTTGTGATGGCCACACGGATCAACTCCTTTTTGCTTTGATAGAAGCTACTGTATCTCTTGGGCCTTTTAAAGGAGAAAGGCAGGGTAAAATATTTTAAATAAACACATAAATAAATAAGTCAAATTGCTTGGGGGGGGGAAGAACCATGAAGCTGGCTGTGAGACAAAGGTGTTGGAACACACAGTGCAGTGCAGTTTGTCAAGTACGGGGCCGCGTAGCTACAGACCGGGGAGGGTGCACATAATAACCCGTGTCCACTGCCAAAAGTGCCTACAATGGGGATGTGAGCGTCAGACCTGGACCGTGGATCAGTGGAAGAAGGCTGCCTGGTCTGACGAATGACGCTGTCTTTTAGATCAGGGGGAGGGCCAGGTGCATTGTGTGGTTAACTTGGGGAAGAAATGGCTGCAGGACACACTATGGGGAGAAAGGTGGCCAGCGGAGGCAGTATAATGCTCTGAGCCATGTCCTGCTGGTAAACCGTCGGTCCTGACATTCATGTGGATTTTACTTTGGCTTATATACCATCTACCTAGAGACGGTTGCCGGCCACATACACCTCTTCATGGCAATGGAGTTCCCTGATCTGGAAGTTAAATCATGGCAACTGGACTTCTTTTCTTGAGAGATTGAAACGTTCCTCATCCAAGCAGCTTCGTCAGTGTGAGGAAGGTTAGTGGCGAGGCCTCCAATTTATAGTTCACCTTGATTGCACATCACCCTGGTCTGAACAGGCTCATAAGTCGGACAACGGCCTGAACAGGCTCGTTAGGTCAACAATAGCCTGAATAGGTTCAAAGGTGGACCATGATCTGAATTCCCTGATGGCAGTGGCCTCTTTCAGCAGGACAAGGCACCCTGCCGAAATAGTTTGGGGATGGTTTGAGGAACGTGACAAGTTCAAGGTGCTGCCTTGGCCTCCCAATGCCCTAGATCTCGGTCCAGTGGAACATCTATGGCAGTGGTTCCCAACCTTCCTAATGCTGAGACCCTTTAATAAAGTTCCTTATGTGGTGGTGACCCCTTGCCTTGCTTGGAAGAGGCCACAAGGCCCCTTTGGCAGGCCATGGCCGCAGGGGCCATAGAGAACTTCCCTCTACAGGCACCCTCAGCCAATCGCAGCCTCCGGTGCCATTGACGGACATCCCCTCCAACCTATAAAGCTGAAATTCACTCTTCCCCCACTTCCTCTCCTTCGTCCGCCAGACCCAAACTATTTGTGCCTTTTTCTTCAACGGCTCATGGTGGCCCCTGTGAAATGGTTCTTCGACCACCACCCCCAAAGGGGTCCCGACCCCCAGGTTGGGAACCACTGATCTATGGGAGGTGCTGGGATGGCAAATCCAGTCCACAGAGGCCTTACCTGGCAACCTGCAGGACTTAATGGATCTGCTGCTAATGTCTCGGTGCCAGAGACCACAGGAGACATTCAGAGGTGGAGTCCATGCCTTGACACATCAGAGCTGTTCTGGAAGCAGTTCTAATGTTCTGGCTGTTCAGTGTAATGTTGGAATGGGAAATATCAAGGGACTGGACCACCACATTCAATGTGGCTCTTACTCTTCACACTGGTGAGACCTCCCCCAGAATATTTCACCCCCTTCTGGGCACCTGTTTTTTTTAAAAACCCCAATAAACTGAAATGCATCCAGAGGGGAGGGAAACCAAGATGGTGAAGGGACTGAACACCAAAAACATGCCAGATCCAAAATGAGCCAAAATGTATTTAGAGAGAAGAGAGGTGACAGGATCAGCATTTCCAGAGTTCTGAAGGGCAATCATACGGAAGATGAGACAAGCTGGTTTTCTCACAGCTCCAAAGCAATGTATTTGGATCCCATGAAAGGACACTCCACGTTAAAATTAAGAAGAGCTTTCCAAACTGCAGGGGAAGCTGAGCAGTACAAGGGACTATCTTCAGAACATGGTGGATTCCCCATTATTGGAGGTTTTTACATAAATATAAGTACTGATTTAGAAGGGGGGGAAATCAAATTTAAGCCAGATTTGGTTCCCTATCTTGTTGAATGATACAAAAAGGCCTGTTTCAAAATGCCGTAAAGACAAGAGAGCTTGCTTGAGAATAAATGCAATTTTTAGACTATCATTGCTTTTTAAACACAGGTGTCATAATGCATGAAGCTCTCCGGTAAACCGACAGCAAAGCTCAAGAACTCCAAAATTCCCCTTAAATGAATAACATTCTTCATGGAAAGCCCACTCCAGAGCTGCCTATAAAATCAGAACTGATGCAAGTATGAACCAAAAACCAACTAGATCATTTTGATTTTTTTCCACTTCCCCTCAAATGTGCCCAGAACTTCTGCTTTGTGGCTACAAATACCACAAGCTCCAAAGCTGTGAAATACAAATCCCAGACTCTGTAAATGTCTTTTTTGTGTGTGTGTGTGTGTGTATGTGTGTGCGTGCGTGCGTGCGTGTTTTGCATCGTTACAGTCTTAGTTTCTGCTAATTGCACAAAGAAACCGCTGTATCCCTTCTGAAGGGAAGAAGGGTACAGTGTTATGTGTCACACTCAAACTCCTAGATCAAGTTCAAAGGATAATCAAAAAAGTTATACGTGTGATTAGGGTGTCTAATTGGGATTCAAGAGGCTTCTTTCAGCTGTGACTCATTAAGACACTCATCTCTCTTCTAAAAGCCCACCAAGCCACCCCCATCCCATATGTTTGATCATACTGGCAATCTTTCCTATTTCCGTTCTTCCTCTCTGATGACTAGTGAGTGAATCCTCATCTGAACAGATTCCCTGGAACAGTTTGTCTTTTGGACAAGTCAAAACCAGCCCTTGCATGGAAGTTCAGAGCAGCTGTTTTCTGCAAAATCAGTACATTAAGAACCTCAACGCTCTAGGGAAGGGTGTGGAGAGGCTGCTTCTAAAAACACAGGGAATGCCTCCTGAAAAATCCTGTGATCAGAGGTGGGCTTTTATTGCAGTATCTTTCCGTTTACCTGACTAGCAAATTTGACACCGGAAGCAGCAATATTCAAAAGCCAGAGGGATAACACTTTAGTCTCCCTAGATGCTGGCTAGACTCTGACTAAGTACAGCAATCTTGATAAATTTCAAAGGGAAATGGTTGGACAGAGGTTCCATAGTATACACTTCTGACTTGAACAGGGGATTTTATCTCATTGCATAAATCAATCAGTTCATCCATACAGGCTTGTCTATACAGTATTACTACCCAAATGCTTTTGGTTGACTGGATACTTTTCAGCTTGCAAATCTTCCAACACCAATTTCCTCCGCCTCCTCTGATTACTGCTACAAAACCCATTTGAACTATGGTCCTGATTCTTCATTTTATATGTATAAATTTGTAGGCAGTCCTGGCTAGTACCTGGATGGGTGACCACCAGGGAATACCAGGTGCTATAGGCGCCTGGAGTAGGAACTGGCAAACCACTCCAGTATTCCTGCCAAGAATACTCCATGGACATGGGGGATCATGAAGAGTCGGTCATGACTGTAACGACACAACACACATTCAAAAATAATTGTCGCCCATTGTGATATTTGAAAGACTCTGAACAACCCTTCAACAAGATAGCTGTCTTAACCATCCAATGGCCATCATCAACCTTCAGAGACCACTGATTGATAGACATGGGCATTAATTGCCGGTTTGTTAATCAGCCCAAGATGTGTTTGGTTGGTGGTTCGGAGCCCCGCCCCCTTCAGCAGGGACCCACTCAGAGGAAGCGCCCAGAGAAGGTGGGGCAGGGAAGCCAGGCTGCTGCCCCCCAAGTGGGCACCCACCGGAAGAGGCAGGGCTTTGAAGGAACAGAACCTGTTCAAGCTGATAAATGAACCAGCCTTACAAGAGTCTGTTTTATTTTTGCTGCATCAAGACTCAATGCAATTTTGGTACAATAAACTAACACAGCAATCGTCCCCCCTAGAAACGACTAACCGAGTTAAGCGAAACAAGGAAGTCTGCAACTTGAAGCGTGACAATGAGCGACAACAGTTTCACCCCTTGAAATAGCAAACTTGCCTCCCCTATTCATATCAGCCAAAATCCAAAACAACAGGCAAACCCCCCATTTGGAAAATTCGTCACCAACGTTGTGCATATCAGTTTTATGGACAAATAAGCGCCTCCAAAATGTCCTTTTTCAGCAAGGAGTGCAAATCAACAGAACTAACAGGGGCTGTGTATAAGAGAATGTTTTGATGAGATCACACACAATGAAAATGAACTTGCTAGACTTGAAGTAGTCTGTAACCACATCTTGTTCCAGAAGAACTTGCCATTTGGAAACTAGAGAAGGGCAGGCAAGGAGAAGTTACCCGAGTTATGAAACTGGATGGTGGGAGACAGGACAGAGTTCACTAAGGCAAATTTTAAGAGACAAATACTCACGTCTGAAGAACTAACCAAGGATGACAAGAGGGAAGTTCAGCATGCAATCTGGAGGGGGAAAAAATCTGCTACCTCCAACATCACCCTAAACGGAGAGTTCAATGATTGCACGAACACTGGGGGAAAAACACCTAAAGCATTCAAAGGCATCAGGCCGATTCAAACATAGTAGGAAAACAAGCAGATGTGGCATTAGAGAACACTGGATGACCAGTCATTCATCAACAACTCAATGTTACTTCTCCTTGAGTGTAGCATGTATTAAGAGGGAACTTTAAGTAGGCATATTTGTGCTGTGTCGTTACAGTCGTGACCGACTCTTTGTGGCCCCACGTCCATGGAGTTTTCTTGGCAGAAATACTGGTGTGGTTTTGCCAGTTCCTACACCAGGTGCCTACAGCACCTGGTCTTCCTTGGTGGTTTACCATCCAAGTACTAGCCAGGGGCGACCCTGCTTAGCTTCCAAAATCAGTCCAGATCAGATGTACTTAGGACATCTAGGCAGCTATTTAAGTAGACATAAGGGGTAGGAACCAATGTACTGGCTCCTTTACCAATCTCATAACCATCCAAATTATGCATCCTCAGAATAGCTTGTTTTAGAATAACAAGGAATAGGCAAAGCAATTTTTAAAGGGCATTTTAAACTCCCTCATCCAAGCAATTCACATGTAGGGGAGGGGGCTTTGCATCTGGTCTCCCTACACCTTCACATAGAAGATAAGGGCCAGCCGTTTGAACTGAACAGTGGAAACCTTACGGGTTCTAGCCAGAGAGGTTTTTCATTTATTCTCCCTTGCTGCAGTCCTAAGGTCCACGTGACTACACTTGTAGAGCTTTATATGAACAACCCTGTGTTAGACAATGACCCTACTTATAGTCCATCTTGTCTTCCAGAATTCTTTTTATGCAGCTGTGAACCTCTTGCCCATGTACCTTCAGCGCAAGACACCAACGACCTACCCCCAGGACTTTTATGCATCCATATGATATCCTTAGCCACTGAGACCATGCGCTCAAATGTTGTACTTTACTGGAGAGGAGGTATATGTTCTGAATCAACACAATGTCAAAACTATGTTCTTCCTAACAATGCAACAATTTCTGAATATGGGACACAGGAAGACACAGAATAAAAGGGACTTGTGCTCCTCTTAAGCATTTGCAGTGGATTCGGCTCATTTAGGTATTGATGCCCTGAGGCTACCTGCAAGTTGTTGGCATGCAAAAGAGTGGCTTGCCTGGAATGGAGGACAAAGGGGTATGTCAGCTGCCAGCAGGGATTTTCATGCAACAGCCCCAAGGAGTCAAATGGTGCCACTTACACAAGAGGCAACTTCCTGCAATCAAAGGGAAAGGCCTTAACTCTGTGTTGTGCGATGAAAAGCAGCTGCTATCTTTATTTTTCTTTAAGGATTTTTGTTTGGTTGGTTGCTTAGAAGTTTTTTTCCCCATTCCCTGAAATTATTTTTCAAATGCCTACCAGTTATTATTTGAAGAGAAATATATTTAAAATACTTATAGCCGGGCCTATATCACAGGATCTCAGGTCAGGTTACAAAACTGTATAAAAGAACTTTAAGATATTTAAAACAAGTTAAAATCGAACTATTCAAAACACAAAATTTAAAAATGCAAACTTTTAAAAAACTTGCAATAAAATCTAATCAGTCCATAAAATGATTTTGACTCTGTGCTTTTTTTTAAATTTGATACTGACCCATCCTATTGTTTAAATTGAGATGCATAATCTTAAAAATGCTGGTTTTACATACATAGGAGATGTTTCATAAACCTGAGCTGCACTTGCTTTATTGATGTTCACCAAGATGCTGGCAACTGACCAGAGTCTTGGCGAATTAAACAAAAAGAGATGGTTTGCGTGTGGGGGGCAGGGAAGAAGTTCAAAGAAGAAAACAGAGAACGAAGAGTAAGAGAAGTCACAGAGATGGAGGAAAAGGAAGGCAGGAAGGCAGAAACAGAGGGGAGGGAAGCCGTGCTGCGCCAAAACAGGCAGGAGCTAGAGAAAGGAAGGGCACACACACACAGAAAAGCCATAGGAGGGAAGGGGGGATGGACATAGAGAGAGAGAAAGAGAGAGAGAAAGAGAGATACTTCGCGTCCTTCCTCATTCCAAGATTACGTTCTTTCAGTGATTGATGGTATTGTGACGACTGTTACTTCATGTCTCTGCAACTTTGTGTTAAGCGGCAAAACACCCGGTTTCATGCCTTCTCCCCTCTCTGCGATGCATTGTTTACGCCATTGTGATTGTACTGGAGAATGCAACTTCACATTCCTGCCACTAGATGGAGAATGTGCACATTGCGTGATGAGCCTTACTTCACGAGCACTTGTCTCGAAACAGGAACTGAGACGAGAATTCCCAAGGTCAGGGAGAGGTATGGCTCATCACGCTTAAATCCCAGTTCAGGGGGCGTGGTCGGGACGAGATTCTGCCATCACGCAATGGACGTGGAGTAACAATTTCTCGTACCGGTCCCAAGCGGGACCGCGAACCGCGATGAGAGGGACGTGAAGTAACCGTCAATGAGAGTGACAGACAGAGACAGAGAGAGTGTGACAGAGACGAGCTACAGGGGAAGTGAGAACTGAGACAGGAACTTTGTCCTCAAGGTTCAGGTTGTCCTTAGTTATGTAAAGACCGCTATCCTTTCTCCTCTTGGCAAGGCAGGTCTGACAGATACGGCAAGGCAATGTCAGATCCTTCCTGGTGTTCTGAATCACACAGGCTAAAGCCATGCATTGTGTTCAACCATTGGCTTTCATTCTTTCTTTAACGGACTGAATAAGAAATAAAGGCCGACAACCATAATCTAACGTTTTCAAGTCTCAGAGGGGTACATGGGGAGAATCAAAAGGCAGAAACAGAAGGAAAAGAAGAATGTCACACTGCAAGATGTCCCAAAGCCCTCTTTGGTTCAAGAATTGCCAACCCCAGCCTCCAAAACCAGCTCCACTAGCAAAATGGTCAAAAGCTGACTCATGGGAGGTGTGTGGGAGTGGGAGAGGGAGTCATTTAGAACACGCTGAATAATAACCTCAAAGAAGATGGCTACAGCAACGAGGATCTGCAGGATCCAGGCTGCTGAGCAGCTGACTGTGAGCACGAAACCACTGTGGCTCATCCCTCCCTCCCATGCAAAGGATCAAATCAGCACCAATAAAAGCAGAATTTATCGCCCTGCTTATGTTAAGGCATGAACATTTTCCCTGTCCGGCCACCAAGGCTGTGCAACCGGGGTCTTCTTACTATTCTTAGCAGCCCGGGCTTAACCAGGCTTATGTCGAGTAAGATGAATCCTCCGGGATCGCTAGAGCTGCCAAAAGCAGACAGGAGATCCCTATTATACGTCACAAATTTTCCCAGACACAGCAAGCAGGATGGATGGATGTACCGAAGGACGGATGGACAGAAGGAAAAAACATAATAAAGGATAAATAAAATCAAAATAACATTTACAAATAACATTTACAAAAGAGGATCTCATTTCAACAAGTACCAAACTGTTTAGGGATTTATATGTCAACATTAGTACAGTGGTACCTTGCATAAATGAATTAATCCGTTCCAAATGAAATTCTGTTAAGCAAATTTTCCTTCATACAAATTTCCCATAGTAATGCATTGAAAATGGAATAATCCCTAATTGCGACCATTTTAATGTTGTATGGATTCGCCCCATAGGTGATACTGTTAAGCAAATTTCCCCTTATCTCCGGAATTTTTTATGTTGTATAGATTTTATGTTATACAAACTGTTTGTTATACAAGTGTCCACTGTACCTTGAATTTGGCATTGAAACACACAGGTATCCCGTGAAGACAAGATAGGCCCTGGGATATATGTTCATCTCTCAAGGTCCCCAAGATCAACCTGGCTACCATATTTCAAACCTGCTCCAGCTTCCATACCGCCTTCAAGGACAGCTCAACAGAGAGAGCATTGCTAGAGTCAATCCTTGGAGTTAACATGGTGGTGGCAGCAGCTGTAAGACGCTATGGGGAAAGCGACATCATATAGCAAGCTTTTGGCAATTTTTTACAATTTCCGTCCACCTAGTCCACAGCACCATCCTTCAAGACCAGCACATGGACCACAGAAAGAAACACTGTTGCCCTGAAGCATTTTTCCACTACAACAGGCTGTGCCTACCCATTCTTTACCACAGCATTTGACTCAGTAGGAAGCCCTAAGGCAGTGGTTCTCAACCTGGGGGTCGGGACCCCTTTGGGGGGTCGAACGGCCATTTCACAGGGGTCACCATGAGCCAGTGAAGAAAAAGACACAAACGGCTTGGGTCTGGAGGACGGGGAGGTGGAAGAGTGAGTTACAGCTTGATAGGTTGGAGGGGATGTCAGTCAATGGCACCCAAGCTGCAATTGGCTGAGGATGCCTAGAGGGAAGTTCTCTATGACACCCACGGCAGTGGCCTGACAAAGGGGGCTTGGGGCCTCTTCCAAGCAGGGCAAGGGGGGTCCCCACCACATGAGGAACTGTATTAAAGGGTGGCGGCATTAGGAAGGTTGAGAACCACTACCCTAAGGCCTTCCACCCTCCTCTCAGCCTCAGACCCAGCAATGGAGTCTAGCAGCGTTAACAAGGTGATAGAGACGGTGTTTGCCAGGAAGAGGGATGTATTTTTGGACCACAGACCACAGACCAACCTGGGAAGAAGGGTTTCAAGCCCTCGTTCCTTAAATGGGTGCCATGCATGCACGAGGCAGAGCAAAGGAGGCTAGGCTAACTGCATTTCTCCTACCTTGGGCCATTTCCACTGTACACCAAGCACAGCTCAGGAAAATGCTACAGGACAACAGTTTTTCTTTCTGTTCAGCCCCACCTAAGAGCTTTTGTGACTGCAAATCCCATATATCTGTACTCATTTACTATAGGCAATGCATCTGAATCCTTTGGGAAGTTAAGCTTACTGTATTCCTAAATCAAACAATTGGATACTGAAAGCCTGTGCCTATACAGCTCTCTCCCATAAGCTGGCAGCTTCTGGAGAATTATTTTGTTCAAAGTGGGATTTTAACTAACTACCTATCACAGTCGATAGCTGCCTAGATGCCCTAAGCCCATCCGATCTCCCCTGATTTCAGAAGCTAAGCAGGGTCGGCCCTGGTTAGTACTTGGATGGGAGACCACCGAGGAATACCAGGTGCTGTAGGCGCCTGGAGTAGGAACTGGCAAGCCACTCCAGTATTCCTGCCAAGAAAACTCCATGGACAAGGAGTCACGGAGAGTCAGTCACGACTGTAATGACACCACACACACACACACACACACACACACACACACCACAGTCGATGGCACGTTTGGATGCTGGTTTCCTACCAAATGCAGAAGAAGGCAAGTTTGTGTGCGTGGATATGAGCACAAATTGCAAAACAGGCCAAGAGAGAGAACAGATTAAAACTGTGTTGAAAGAACATTGGTTCTTCGGACGAAAGGGTGGAAGCGAGCTTGGCTTCAGTGAGAAGGCTCTGGCCCAGCACCACATGCTTCTTCTCAAACAGCTGGTCCAAGGAGCCATCTGACACTGCATGAGTTGTCACCGAGTAAGCCCTAAACATCCAAGCGTGACATTTAAGTAACAGGGTGCCTCGGGGGAAGCCCTTCCTGCAAAATGCAGCACCATCCTGAATGGAGATCATCAGCTCTACTAGGATTAGAAACCTTGCATGTGGAAATCCTTGGGGACTCCTCGGCTGGCACCCAGCCTCTACTTTCAGAGCCCCCCGATGATCACACAAAGGTTGCCATTGGCATGCAAACAGAGGCTCCTCCCCGGCCTTCGGAACTATCCACAGGTAAACAAGACGTAGGGGTACCTTCTCCAGACAACCTTGTTCCCTGCAGAGTTTGGGGGCCAGGCAGAGAGAGTGCTCCCTTTCCTACTGTGCCCCCCCCCCCGAAGACTATTGGAGTTTTAACACCCGGAGTTTGTCCAGCACTTCTTGTAGACACCATGCAAAGCCCATACAGTACTGTGAATGACCATCTAAGATCCTCCAAGAGGTTTCGCTACTGCTTGTCTTCACACGGTTCAGTGTTACAACACTGTCTTCATTTTTACTTCAAAATGAGAGTATGTGGTCATGTACAACTGTTTACAAAAGGGCAGCTGTTGTAATCTGTGGCAATAAACAAAAGAAAGGATCTCACAGCAGGTTAGAAAGTAACAGGTGTTAACCAGCATAAGCTGATGAGGACTACACTCCATGTCTTTGGCGACTGTTCCAACAATCCTAACACTACTTTTACAGCAAAAGGCAAGACAATTAAGAAGTAAACACTGAACTTTAGCCTTGAATGCTTAGGTACACACAGACTAGATCCTGCGCTTACGGTGTAATTCATAGAATCATAATCATTTCTTTTTTATTTTTGCCTCTCGCCGGATTCTTGCATGTATTAAATAAATAAATAAATAATCACAAAGTTGGAAGGGGCCTATAAGTCATTGAGTCCAAACCCTTACTCAAGGCAGGAATACAAATAAAAAGATATCATTGGCCAGATGGTTGTCTATTGTCCACATATATCATGTAAAAACTAACCTATGTTCAAGAGGCAGACTTGGTCAGAGAGGGTGATCAAATGCAGAAATACTAAAACGAGTAAGGAAATAAAAATAAAACCCAGACCATTACAATACTTGGCCATGTTGTTTTGACTTGCACGAAAGGAAAAAGCAACCACAAATTGCTGAGGTAGCCTAAACAAAAAAACAACACTCTCAAATCTTTTTCTTACACACACACACACACACACACACACACACACGTAGGGTTCAATCCCAGGTAGCAGCCGTCTTATGGTGGACTCAGCCTTCCATCCTTCCGAGGTTGGTAAAATGAGTACCCAGCTTGCTGGGGGGGGGGCAATGTGTAGCCTGCATTACTGTAATTAAAAAACTGTAAACCGCCCAGAGACTACGGCGGTATATAAGCAGAACACTTTGCTTTTCCTTTGCTTTGCTTGATTGCTTGATTGCTTGATTGCTTGATTGCTTGATTGCTTTATTGCTTTATTTATTTATTTATTTATTTATTTATTTATTTATTTATACCTGCACCATCTAGCAACAAGGCCGCTCTGGGGGCTGAGCAGAAGGAGAAGGAGAAGGCATCTGAACAGCTTCTACTACAGCAGAGCAACCCTTGACATCCTGCATATGGCCAAGGAGGGAGATTTAGCCAGCCTTAGTTCTAAGAGGTTCCCCATAACCAGGAGTGAGCCATACTTTAGTTCTGGTGGACTGCTACTCCCATCAGCCACCCATGGCAATGGTGACCTGAATTTAATGGAGTTGCAGTTCAACAACATCCAGAGGAGCAAACCAACCTACTCCAGCTCTACCATGGAAGCATCTGCTTTGTTATGACACTCCTTTTCTAGGAATATCCTGTGCCACCCTAATGGGTAAAGGAGCCCACCCCCACCCCCACATCCTGTATGCAAAATACTGAACAACTCCACAAGATCTGGATCCGTGCCTTGAGCAGGGGAGTTGGACTTGATGGACTTTGCAGGGCCCTTCCTACTCAAAGACTCTATGATTCTAAGAGAGTTTTCCTCTGTTGTTCCAAGACCCTGAACCGAGCTGGGAAGAAATCCTTTTAAAAGGATGAAAACTCAGTGACTTCCACAGGTAAGAATCCAGCTCGGGCATGAATTCTCCGGCTGTGATCTCTAGCCCAGAACTCTCCCTGGGGGGTGAAGGACACATGCAGCAACCTGTTAGAAATGGTTGCTTGCCTTAGCAAATCATGCATACATGTGTTTGCCCCCCCCTGCATTTTTCCCTCCAGCAAACCACAGGGGCAAAAAGTGCTGAGGAAAAGGCTGCATGGAATTACTGTATATACTCGAATATAAGCCTAGTTTTTCAGCCCTAATTTTGGGCTGAAAAAAGGGGCCCTCGACTTATATGCGGGTCAATACTTTTAGCCATTGAGGCAAGTGCAATGACTAAAAGTCATTTTAAACATTGCGTGCCGCTTCTCATGACCCCCCCCCCGCATCACAGGGGAACGGCGTGCAATGTTTAAAATGACTTTTATCCACGGACCCAAGCACTTGCATCAGTGGCTAAAAGTCATTTTAAACATCACACACTGCTCCCCCAGCTCACAAAGGAGGAGCTGCCAGGCCCTGCTGCATTTCCCACCCTAGGCTTACACAGTGGACCCTTGTATAACAAACTGCTTGTATAACATAAAATTTGTATAACATAAAAAATTCCAGAGATAGGGGAAATTTGCTTAACATAATTGCCTATGGGGAGAATCCATACAACATAAAAATGGGATTACTCCATTTTCAATGCATTCCTATGGGATTTTGTATAAAGGAAAATTTGCTTAACATAATTTCATTTGGAATGAATTAATTCCTTTATACAAGGTACCACTGTACTTGAGTCAATACATTTCCCCAGTTTTGGGGGGTTAAATTAGGGGCCTCGACTTATACTCGGGTCGACTTATACTCGAGTATATACGGTAGATGTTCTCACTAGTTTGTACCTGCTTCGGGAGGTGGGGGCAGGCCTGTCACACAATTCTGCACCACGGGTGGCGTGGGCTGACAAAGGGAGCAAATGGCTCTGTGGGAAATGAATGCTATGCTCCCTCATCTGGTACAAGTGACGGCGTGGCCAACGGGCCACAGACAATGACGGTAACAAGCAGGGCCTTGCTCAAACCAGAGAAATGGCCTTTTGCAGAGAAGGCAGAAAAGATAGCTCGGCTCACCCACCCGCCCTATTCTCTCATGGGAAGACAAGGAGATTAGGTCAACCTTTGGATGTCCAGAAGGGTTCCTAAGGTAAGCTTGTTACAGCAGAAACAGACGTTTTCCTAAAACCTAGAACACTAGGAAGATGGCATGCCCCGGGGCTTTCGTGGCCTAGAAGAACAAGTACATTCTGTTTCCAAAGCTGTCCCAATGACTCACACAGACAGTGGAAGGGGAAAGTATGGGAATTTTCTGCTAGGGAAATCATCCAAAAGCCATCCTTCTCTCATACAACAAGAAAGAGTATTAAAATGGATGGCCATCTAGTCCAACCCCCTGCCATGCAGGAACCCCCATCACAGGACTCCCGACAGATGGCCATCCAGCCTCTGCTTAAAAACCTCCAAAGAAGGAGATTCCACCACCCTCCTTTGAGGCAGCATATATATTCCACTGCCGAACAGCTGTAACCATCAGGAAGTTCTTCCTAATCTTCAAATGGAATCTCTTTTCCTGTAGTTTGAAACCATTGCCCCGCCTCCTAGTCTCTGAAGCCATGGAAAACAAACCTACTCCCTCTTCAATATGACATTGAAGTCAGAGATGAGTGTTTTTTGATCTTACACTACCGACATGTCACATAAGAAAATCATAGAATCGTGGAATTGTGAAGTTGGAAGGGGTCTAACCAAGGCAATCAAGTCCAACCCCCCTTCTCCATGTATGAATACAAATCAAGGGATACCTGCCAAGGGGTTGTCCAAATTTCCCTTGAATGCCTGCAATGCTGGAGCAACTCTCAAGGTTATTGGTTCCACTTTCGTACTGCTCTAACAGTTTGGAGGTTTCTCCTGATATTCAGCCAGAAGGAGCTGCTGAACAGGGGATTTCTACCCAGCTACCAAAAACTTTCTGCAAGACCTTTGGGTAGTGGGTGGCATAAAAGTTGTAAAAATAAATAAATAATAAAATAAATAAATAATGTGTTTTAATACAGTAAAAAAATAATAACTTTGCCATTAAATGCTTGGGATGTGAGCGCTATAAAAGAAATATTGGTGCACAATTTCCGTCAGCATTTTCTGGGGGACTGTTTTACTGAGTGGATAAAAATCAATGATCAAATTGATTTAAATTACAAAGCAGATTTAAACTCGCTTTAGTTAAACTGTAAAAATCACTTTCACTTAAGTCATGAGACATCCTGTAGTTTTGTTAATGATGATGTCACTAACATTTTTAGTTTTAGGTAGCTATGTTAGTCTGTGCCAGCATATCAGGCAAAAAAAAAAGTTGACGAAAATGTGGCACCTCAAAGACTCACTGAACCATTTAAATGTTTTAGGAAATGGATCTGTCCACTAAAGTTTGCATTAAAATATAGCAATTTGTGTTCAAGGTGCCACATTTTTTTCTTCTTGATTTTCTTCTTCATTTCCTAATATTTTTAAGTTTTTGATGGGAGATTTTCCCCGGCAGTTCCTTCAGCTTCTCACTGAGCTAAAGGGACATAAGAATTCCTGCTGTGATTTGAAATTTAGAGCAACTGGGTGAGAAAACACAACTTCTACATGATGTGGGTGAAGAAGAGAGAAAAAAGAACTGAAGAATTTAGGGATCATTCATTATAAGTTATCAATACTGTACAGACTTTTAAAAAGTACACATAAATCAATCAAGTACTTGATATATTATCTGCTTGAGAAGACTACCTAAAACAATGAGGGAGCTTTAAAAGCAAATAATGGAAAATTTCTAGCACTTTCCATCTCAGAAAATGAGAACATTCTGCTAGCTGAAAGAGTCAACGGTTTTATTATGTCATCTTGCAGGTTGGTGAAGATTAACTCCCACATGGGAAACACAAAAGGTACTGAGAACAGGCTCAGAGCTCTGTTTTGCCAGTTCGAACTGGCTCAATCTCTATGACTCAAGATTAAAGATGGCACATACCTGTACTGTGGTTCGGGCCCCGTAGGTGTTGCATGCCCCGCCCCCAGATTCTATGCCCCGCCTCTTCCTCTGAGTGGGTGGTCATGGGAGGAGGCGGGGCATGGAATCTGGGGCCAGAGCGCAACCCTTGTGTGCCTAATGTCTGTGAAGATTCTCAGTCATCCAGGTGAATTTATTTGGAAGTTAAGTCATGACAACGGGACTTCTTTTCTTGAGAGATCGAAACGTTTCGGGGCTCATCCAAGCACTCAGGCAGACAAAGCTTCTTGGATGAGCAGCAAAGTGTTTTAATCTCTCAAGGAAAGAAGTGCAGTTGCCATGACTCAACTTCCAGATTGTATACCTGGCATGCCAAACCATGGTCAGTGCCCACCTCTATTCAAGATCAGCCTTTTCTCTGTATTAGTTCTGATGGGGAATATTTATTTTTATTTATTTATTATTACTTATTAACTGCCCGATTTTCCCATAGGGAACTCTGGGCGGTGTACAACACGTCACCCAAACAGCGACTGCCCAAATACAACCACAAAACAAACCCCAACAATAACAAACAATGAAGGCCTGACAGAATACAAATCAATATACAAATACCACATAAAAATACTAAAAGAAAGTAGGAGGTAAAATAAATAGAGTCGAAGTTACTTGCACAGAAAAGTAACTTCACGATTCAGAATTTAACAAGCTAGACAAGATTTATTTATTTATTTTCTTGACTGCATAACTGATTTACACAGCAGTTCAAGAAGAAGAGACACAGGTGCCATGCTTGCTACCTGAAGCCCTTTATTGACAAGAAGTTACAGTTGTACAATGGACCCTTGTATAACAAACAGCTTGTATAACATAAAATTTGCACAACATAAAAATTCCGGAGATAGGGGAAATTTGCTTAACATAATTGCCTATGGAGAGAATCCGTACAACATAAAAATAGGATTACTCTGTTTTCAATGCATTCCTATGGGAAATTTGTATAAAGGAAAATTTGCTTAACATAATTTCATTTGGAACGAATTAATTCCTTTATACAAGGTACCACTGTATATTGTTTTGACAACCCGATCTCTAAAGGAAAAAACTGCTGAGAGGCCCGGCGGCAAAGCAGACCTGAGCAAGCAGCACTGTTTGAATCTTCCCGCGGCTTGTTCTGTTTTGCCTTGCCGCCCCGCCTCTCAGCTGGTTTTTTTTCTTTAGAGAGGTCAGGCTGTCGAAACAAAAACAAAAAACAGCTGGCAGGCAGGGGGCAGCCCCCTAATTTGCACTCTCCTCCTCCTCCTCCTCCTCCTCCTCGTAACTCTGCAGATCCGGCTGTGTAGAGTGGGGGCCGCTCTCAATCCCCACTGCCGGACCTGCCCAAAAATACTTTTCGATACAAAGCGCCGCCCCGTGCATGGTGTGTATGTACAGCGTTCCCGGAACCGGGGCATCAGTTTCCAATTTGAAAGGAAATCATTGGAAACCAATGCCCTGATTCCTGAAACACTACGTGCAGCATGCATGGGGGCAGAGCTTCGTACTGAAGGAAATCATTGGAAATGGATTTCCTTTCGTAACTTGAGGTTTTTTTTCTCCCAGAAATCCGTTTCCAATTATTTCCTTCGTAAGTCGAATTTTTCGGTACGACAACAAAGGGAAGGATGTCAACATGGGAAACCTCCTGGGATCAGGTCGTCCTCATATCTGTGTGGAAATCTTGGCTCTATGTACAGCAATTGTTGGAAGGGAAAAATACCAAACCAGTTGCATGCAAGGCATCTTCAGAAAAAAAAGGTAAAAATAGACCTTTACTGCCATAATGCAGCTAGGGTATCATCGTCGATGGAATGTCAGATTATGGCTCATGAGACTTGCCTGGCCATGGAAATTTACTCTGTGCATGTGGGGGTGTGTATGTTAACACCACTTGAACATCTCGTATAGTTATAAAACCCTACTCAGGGTCATGATAAATTCCAAATCTCTTGACAGGACACAGGCCGTTTAATGATCATCAGACCTGCAAATGAAGTTTGCATACAATGAAATTCACAGACACCCAGAGACCAGACTCAAAACACACACATACACATACACACACACAAAATCCCTGAACATTTCTCCTCCCCCCCCCCCCCAAAAAAAATCCAAGCATCTACACAACACGCCAATACTGTCCAGCCACTCACTGCTGGTGATCCTTAAGTTCATTATTAAGTGTAATTATAGCTCTGGGATAAAAAAAAGGAGCCAAGGTGCCTTACATCATTGAAAGATGCAATTCAAAGCTAAGAACAGTAAGTATACAAATACTATGAAGAAGGATCTATAAACACCACACCAAAAGACGGTAAATAAAATCAACACCAAGGAAAAATTCAAAGCAAGAAGGCAGAAACACTTCATTCAAAAGCCCCTACCAAAGAGCCAGTCCATGAGAGAAATCTTCCCTGAAGAGAAAGATCTTCCTCTGCTTGTGGAAGGGCAGCAATGACGGGGCCAGGCTGGCCTCCAGTGGGAGGGAGCTCCCCAGGCTGGGATCAGCCAGAGAGAAGGCCCTCTCTTGGGTCTTCATCAAGCAGGTGAGGGTGGCAGGACCGAGAGAAGGGGCCTCTCCTGATGGTTGTAAGAACCAGGCAGGCTGATAAAAGGGGACATGGTCCTTGAGATACCTTGGACCCAAACCATTTAGGGATTTCTTTTTAACTGTGGGCATAATAGGTCTCAGTCAGTCCATATGTATGACCAGCAGAACGTGATACAGTAACTCGGTTTTGTGGGGAGAATTTTCAAATACGTGAAAAACTAAAGTAAATTAAATTATTGGTCTCCCAGGTTCTTATCACAACCTGTGAACTTGAGGTCTTTGTTGTCCATGAAAAAGATAATTTAACAAATTATTCCAGGTTCCAGAACAACTCACAGGGAGTACTGTCTTTTGGAAGCATCAACAAACAAGCAGAAAGACATACAGTCAAAAGAAATACGTGGGAGGAAAAAACAAGTTTTTGGCCAGCACAAAGCAGAGCTTGGGAAGGACACTCTCTGGACCACAACTCTCATCGTTTTCCTAGTCAGCATGGCCAATTTTACCAAGCTGGGTGACCGACGCAGAACGGCTTATGGAACCGTCACCCTGTTGAAATCCGCAGGTTAAGTTTCCTTCCAGTGACCTTTGACTGTTTGGCCGCTATGACCTTAAATGTGCAACATGTTCCAATTTTATCCATGGAAGCCCGAGGAGGCTCTGCTCTGCCTTAATATCCAGGCATTAAAAAAAGAAAAGAAACACCAGACATTCCGGGAACAACCTTTAATGTACCTCCCTATGCTGCCAAAGGTGAACAGGTCAAAACGATCCATTGCAAGGATCATTTTGCCCTGCCTGAAGGACAATACTGTATATTATCAATGCAGTTGCCTTGAAATGCCGGTAAGCAGATACTGGAAGCAGAAAACCAAGAAGACATGCATAAATCTCACCAGGAGGGACCCTGCCACTGTCAGTGGGTGAACGCAAGGTGCTAGCGGCAGAGTAACGCGCAACCACTAACTGGCTTAAGGGAGCTCTAATGACATTGCTAAACCACTTAACCTTTACTTTCTCAGCCTCAGATAGCAACTGATCCTTTTGGGTGACCACTGCCTTAAGGGCAACCTCTAGAACGGTGTTACGCAAGGAAAGTCTTGCAGTAAGACGCTACTGTGGCAATGAGGATAAAAACATAAGAACCTAAGAAGAGTGATGCTGGATCAGGCCAAAGGACCATCTAGTCCAGCTTCCTGTATCTCACAGTGGCCCCACCAGATGCCTCTGGGAGCGCATGAGACTAGATCTCTGTCTCCTGATACCACTCCCCTGCACCAGGCCCTTGAAGTACCCCGGTTTTAAGCCTGGAGATGACACATCCCCATCATAGTTTGTCACCTGGAATGGATTTCTCCTCCAGGAATCTGTCCAATCCCCTTTTGAAGGCATCCAGGACAGATGCCATCACCACATCCCTGTGGCAGAGAGTTCCACAGACTAACAACGTGCTGGGTGAAAAAATAGTTTCTTTTGTCTGTTCTCACTCTCCCAGCCCTTAATTTGAGTGTATGTCCCCTAGGTCTGGTATTTTGTGAGAGGGAGAAGAGCTTCCCTCTATCCACTTTACTCATGCCCTGCATTATTTTGTATGTCTCAATCATATCCCCCCTCAGGCACCTTTTTTTCCAGACTAAAGAGCCTTTCCTCATAAGGGAGGTCCCCCAGCCCAGTAATCTGCTAGCTATTTCACTCTTGCCAAAAATGGCTGCAAAAAGATGTCATTTAAAAAACAACAACCACACACTATCTTTTCAAGACAAGACCCCTTATTTTTAAAAGAGGCATGCAGATACACTGCATGGGTACATGGAAAGCCAATTAAATGGACTGTTTCTTTTCTATACGGTAATGCTCTCAGACAACAAATGCCTCTGTTAACGAATAATTCAGGTAGCAAATACAGGGATGTTTTGGATAACATTTTTTTCCTAGGGGCTGCCTCGGATAACAATTTTTTTATAATGCTTTGTGAAAAAAGTCAACCCAGGATGCATTGCGCCCCCCGTAGTTTGTGGAGGGGTTGGAGGAGTTGCCATTTCATCGTGCTTTGGAGCTATTCTGGACATTTTTTGCTGAGGGATTTGGACCTCTCAGACTTGGAAAGATAGGTTGTTCTTTTGTGCTTTTGCATTGGTTTTGTTTGCATTTTTGGCAGGAACGACCTGGCGTTTGTTTTGGAGCTAGTTTTCATTCATCTTTGCACTGCTTTTCATTGCACTTTTGGTGGGAACAGGCTGGGGGTCGCCTTGCCTTCTTTTTTCCCATGTTTACAATGTTTTCCACTGCTCTGCAGGCAAGAACGGGCTGGGTTTCTCTTGCTGCTTGTGTTTGTGTATGTCTGCATTTTTCCCCCATTGCATTTTTGGCGGGAACAGGCTGGAGTAGTCTTGCTGCTTTCTTTTCTCCTTACAGTATTTACATTGCACTGCAGGGGGGGTTCATGGGTGTTGTTGTTTCACCACTGCATGCCTTTAAAGTGCACTTTATAAAGAGGTACGGGGGGGGGGGGGAATCCCAGCTTTTTTGCCGTTTTTCGGACCTCCAGAACGAATTAATCGATTTCCCATTCATTTCATTGGGAAACCGCATTTCGGATACAGTGATTCCCCCGCTCATTCACGGTTCATATACTGAAGTCCCGCTATATCACGGGACCACAGTATATGAAAAAAGACCTCCTGGGGTAAGGGGCAAAGGCTTGTTTCAGGCCTCCCATACTTACCCCAGGACTGGGGCTATTCTGAATGGGCCTGCAAGGGCCTTCCCAGGCCTTCTTGAGGGCCTTTTGGTGCCTCCAGAAGGCCTGAGAAGGCCCTCACAGGCCCGTTTGGAGCAGCACCAGGCTGGGGGCAAGTACAAGAGCACCCAGTTAGCCCCCCCCGGCCCGGCCCGACCTGCATCCGCATATCGCAGATTTTCAATTATCACGGGTCGAGTCGGGTCCCTAACCCCGATAGGCGGGGGAGGGGGTTGTCACGGTAACAAATTTTTCAGTGAGCGAATTGACTCACAGAATGAATTGAATTCATTATCCGAGGTACCACTGTAATTTGCTGGAATCAGCAGCCCATTCCACCCACACAGATGCCCCACCGGTCAACCCCAACCCAACCCAGATACTCAGAAGATAGAAAATATGCATTCTCCCAAGGTGGTTATTAATTGTGCAAGTAGTTAAAGACCAATTCTTTACACTGAATACCTTTCACATACAACCCAGTGTCAACTGACTGGGCTACCCAACATTCAAGAGCCTGGCTGAATTTGCCTCTATGTAATCAAACCTACCAAAAGACTGCTTGAATTTTATGAAACATGCTTTTCACCTACACAAAACTTTGGTCTCCTCGTCATCCAAGGCAACCACCATTAGTGTTCCTCCAGTTTTATTCATTTTAAAATATTTTTTTAAAAAATTCTCAGAATTATATAAAATGGACAATTTCCAAACTTTTCACGGAAAACCACATGGAAATTCACCAACTCTCCACTGAAATTGGGAAGCAGAGGTACTTATGGACTTAGAAAAGTATAAAGACAATTAAAGTTATCTTCTCTTGCATATTCAATTATGAAATAATGATACACAATTTATTTATTTATTAAATTTATATACCGCTCCATCTAGCTGCACGGCTACTCTGGGCGGTTTACAAAGTTGTACAAATATCGATCAAGATACACAATAAATAAACAATCCAATAATAAAAACATAATAAGAAATAAAACAATAACTACCTGAACATCAAACAGGAGCAAGATGGTCTAACAACAAACAAACAAAAAATAAAGTGCATAAACAGCGAATCCTTAAAGAGCCTCGTGGTGCAGTGGTTAAATGCCTGTACTGCAGGTAAAACTGTGCTCACGACCTGGGGTTCAATCCCAGGTAGCAGGCTCAAGGTTCACTCAGCCTTCCATCCTTCCGAGGTCGGTAAAATGAGTACCCAGCTTGCTGGGGGGGGCAATGTGTAGCCTGCACACTGTAATTAAATTTGTAAACCGCCCAGAGACTACTTAAAGTGGTATGGGGCGGTATATAAGCAGAACACTTTGCTTTCACAGCATATATTAATACCCAGGGAAAGCCTTTTTAAATAGCCATGTCTTTAGATGTTTCTTAAAGACCGGGAGGGAAGGTGCCAGACAGATCTCAGGAGGAAGTTGGTTCCAGAGCCAAGGGGCCGCCACTGAGAAAGCCCCGATTTCTCATCAAAAATTTACGGGCCTCCTTCAGCGACGGTATCCTCAAATGTCCTGCCTTAGATGATCGGGTGTTATGGGCAGTATTTTGTGGCAGGAACCGTTCTGTCACATAGCAAGGTCCTAAACCGTTTAGGGCTTTGTATGTCATCATTAAAACCTTGACATCAATGCAGAGGCAAATCAGCAGCCAGTGCAGCGCAGCCAGCATGGGGTGATAGGTTGATATTTCCTTATCCCCATAACTAGTCTGGCTGAAAAATTCGGCACTAGCTGTTGTCCACTAATCCTTGAGTCGTTAGAGAACAAAGCTAAGGTTTGGCGTTTATTGGTCACTGAGCAGCCACTGTTTCAGCAGAGGGTTGAACTTGATCTTTTTTTAGCGTTTATATACTGTATTGTATTTTACGGATGTACTCTGCCGTAGGTCATTTCTAAGGAGAAAGGTGGGATAAAGATATTTTATACACACACACACACACACACACACACACACACACACACACACACTGCATGAGTACCAGTAAAACACGTAAGTGAAGAAAAAGACCAGACAGACCTAAGTTATATGGATGCTTTCAAACAAACCCAACAACGATGATAATCTATTATCTTGTGGGAGGAAGTTCCACCTACTGGGTTACCTCCTTTGTCGCCACCAATACCCATCAGAGAGATCCTCTGTGGATCTTGGAATGGGCACATTCATACAGGAGGACCTGGCCCCACAGCAATTAAAAATTCTGGACTCTTTACCTTTCCCATAGAGAGCCAGTGTTCATAGAATCATAGAGGTAGAAGACACCTCAAGGGCCATCTAGTCCAACCCCCCTGCCATGCAGGAACCCCCATCACAATATTTCCGACAGGTGGCCATCCAGCCCCTGCTTAAAAACCTCCAAAGACGGAGACTCCACCACCCTCCTTTGGGGCAGCAGATTCCACTGCCGGACAGCTCTAACCTTCAGGAAGTTCTTCCTGATGTTCAAATGGAATCTCTTTTCCTGCAGTTTGAGACCATTGCCCCAAGTCCTAGTCTCTGAAGCCATGGAAAACAAACCAGTCCCTTCTTGGATATCACATCCTTTCAATATCTAAACATAGCTGTCATATCCCCCCTCAGCCTTCTTTTTGAAAGGCTAAACATTCCCAGCTCCCTAAGCCGTTCCTCATAAGACATTTCCTCCAGACCTTCAACCATCCTGGTTGCATGTAACATGCTCGGATGTAACTGAGCAACTAATGGATCTGCCATACATCAAATGAAGACTGAAAGATCATTCATCTGGGACTGCCAGACCAAGGACCTGGTTACTAAGCAACAGGGTGCTACACTTAACTTCCCACACAGGCTTCTGAACACACAACCAGCCATCAGCACACCACAGCTTTCCGCAAACCACTGCAACAAACCAGCTTTTGTACACAGGCCACATCAACAAAAATGGATGCAGCCTCTGCTGGATGGAATTACACCCCCCTTAAAATCCAAGGATTCCTGGATTTTCGTCTCTGATCCTGGATTGTCTTGGTTCTGACTGTGGCCAGGAGTTGATTTGCACAATTAAAACCAGCATGCTAGCTGTGCTCGTTCCTGAAGGGGTCTAATCTGGCAATGGCGACACGTGCCTTAGTTACCCTCCCAGCTGGATTACTGTGATGCGCTCCATGTGGGCCTACCGATAAAAAGTGCCAGGACACTCCAATGGGTCCAAAATGCTGCAGCCAGATTGCTGACTGGGGCTGGTCGCAGGGAACACATCACACTCTTGTGACAGCAGCTCCACTGGCTGCCGATCCATTTCCAGGCAGAATTCAAAGTGATGGTTGTAGCCTACAAAGCCCTAAGCAGCCAGAGTCCAAGCTCTCTCAAGATCCCCCGCAATGAGGTGTGAAGATCATCAGGAGAGGCTTTCCTCTCACAGTCCCACCATCTTCACAGGTGTGCATTTGGAAAAGACCCAAGAAAGGACCTTCTCTGTGGCTGCTCCCCGCCTGTGGAACTCCCTCCCACTGGAGGCCAGCCTGGCCCCATCTTTGCTGTTCTTCCACAAGACTTTAACCTTCAGGCAATTTTCTCTCATTGAATTACTAAGTAAATTTTTTTCTATATGGATTGTTATGTCTTATTGCTTTGAATGTTTTTTTGGTTTTGTATTCATTGATCCTTTAGTACTACATCAGGCATGTCCAAACTTCGGCCCTCCTGATGTTTTGGACCACAACTCCCTGAATTCCAAGCCTGTATTTCCAGTGGCAAAGGACAGCAGGTGTTGTGGTCCAAAACATCTGGAGGGCCAAAGTTTGGACATGCCTGGACTACATATTCATTGTTTCTAACATAAATGCTGTGTTTTAATTATTACAAGCCACCTTATGGTAAAAGGCAGGCTAAAACTATTATAAATAAATTTTAAATAAATAAACCAGCCTGTCTCCATGAGCTTTATCAAGAGTAGGGACACAGCTGATTTACTGAACAACTTCAACTCAAACGACTTCAAGTTACTGGATCAACTGTGGGATTATGATTACATCTGCCAGAGGGGCTCCTCTATCCAGATTTTATGGTCTGTGGTATTTATAGAAATAGGATTAAGTACATAACATAATTCAAAAAAAATCAATGGAGTTAGCTCCTCTATTGCTGGCAGACAACAAACAGCCAGGTCACAAACAAAATGGCCTTTTTGTGTTTGGTTGCAAGCCTAACCTTACACACACAGAGAAATATTTTCTGAAAACAAATAAATATTTGCTATCATGAAAAAAAAACTATTAGATCAACTAAAACGACCACATAATCAAAATGGATTTTTGAACATATTTTTCTTTTATTGATTATGTTAATAACAATCATGAGACATAACCTCTGATTCTCATTACAATCGTGGATGCAACCTCCTAATCAAATGTCTTCAACTGGATTTGAGGAGTGCATTTTTTGCTTTAACTGCTTATGTATTTGGCAGAGAAAGCTGAGGCTGGGCTGGGAATTGCTGATTTCCGGAAACATAATAATGTCATATGTACTGCAGAGCCGGAACAGGAGCTGTCTGCAAAATGCAATTTGGGGCTCCTTAGTCTGGAAAAAGGTGCCTGAGGGGGATATGATTGAGATGTACAAAATAATGCAGGGCATGAGTAAAGTGGATAGAGGGAAGCTCTTCTCCCTCTCTCAAAATACCAGAACTAGGGGACATCCACTCAAACTGAGGGTTGGGAGAGTGAGAACAGACAAAAGAAAATATGTTTTCACCCAGCACATTGTTAGTCTGTGGAACTCCCTGCTACAGAAGGTGGTGGTGGCATCTGGCCTGGATGCCTTCCAAAGGGTATTGGACAGATTCCTGGAGGAAAAGTCCATCACAGATGACAAACCATGATGGAGATGTGTAATGTCCAGGCTTAAAACCAGGGTACTTCAAGGGCCAGATGCAGGGGAGTGGTAGCAGGAGACAGAGATCTAGTCTCGTGCGCTCCCAAATGCATCTGGTGGGGCCCCTGTGAGATACAGGAAGCTGGACTAGATGGGCCTTTGGCCTGATCCAGCAGGGCTCTTCTTATGTAAGGCACAATTTCCCCGCACCACTGGAGGGGGGCGGGGGAGAGAAAGAAAAGAAAACTGTGAGGGCTCTGCCTTTTATTTCATGGACAGATATTTCCGCTTTTTGACAGTTTATTCCCTACACTCTGAACTGGGCATTTATTACACCGGAATAGCTGACAACTGCTATCACGACTTAAGCTATCATTATGTCCCAAATGCTTCCAAAATACAGTTTTGGGAGGCCATGCAGTCAATTCATTTCATTCTCTTCTGAGCTCCAATCTGTGCTGTCACTTAAGAGAAAAGTAAAACGGCTCATCTCTCTTCATGTCACCAAAACCATCCAGCATTTGAAAAGCCTGATGCGACGACCAGCACCACCCCTTCGTTCTCTCAAGGGCCTGAAAAGACAACAATTGCACCTTAAATACGAAAGCCTTCCTTAAGCAAAGGGGGAAGACATGCACTCCGCAGGAAGAGGCCTCCACTTTTATTACAAAACACAATACATCAAGTTCACAGTTCACTTAATCTAATGTGATGTATCTTAACAAAACAGTTTTGCTCAGGTTTCCATTGTAGCAAAATTCCGCCCAGAATATACTAAATAATGAACACTGTACAAAGGACGTTTTACTAGCTTGCTATAGGAAGAGAAGGGAAAATGCAGGTATAGCAGCTTAAACACTGAAAAAGTACATTAATTTCTATAGTGGGGGAAAAAAGTACTTTATGAGACTATGGAGTGCCTATTTATGGCGAGAAATAGTACCCCACACTCTTTTGCTTTGATATATGTTATGCTTGGTGTTATGCTGTTGTTATGCTTATCTGCTGTATATCTACTGTATATATTCAATATAAGAGTTTTATTCTAAGATACGTTTTCTTTGTCTCTCTGTCTCTAAGTTCCAATAACACTTACTGCAATTATCTACACTTTATATACATGCTGCTGCTAAGCTCATTTTCTCTGCTATACACATAAACATGTACAGCTGTGTATTTCTTTCATAATCCACTTATTAATTGTTTGATACTACCTCAGAGGTTGGTTCTGGGTCCCCAGATGTTCCTGGACTGCAACTCCCAGAAGCCTCCACCACTCACTGTGCTGGAAGGGATTTCTGGGAGTCGCAGTCCAGGAACATCTGGGGACCCCACAGGTTCAGAACCACTGGTCTACCTGAAGTATGACTCCTTGAGTCTAACCACTTGCACTGCTAGCGACAGATCAGGATTGATTTGATCTAGAAACCCGCTTCTTGTCTTCCCATGGCATATAGAAAAGTTTCCATTCTGCAAACAACACACTTTTGAAATCATTTGACATCTCCACATATCATCCAAAAAGCATGGCGCGAAACCACCTCTGCCAGAGGATGGAAAAATGAAGGAAGGCATTGCACATCTGGAACAGGAAACTCCACCAGTATCCATCTCACTTCAGACCTCTTGCCAATCAACTTAACATTTATAGGAAGGCAGGCATGTACAGAGGCAGGTAGTGCTTCTAGGTGTTTCGGCCTTTAGAGACCAGTTCCCACGACCTGCAGCTTCTGAACCACCTTTAAAGGTACCTGCCCAACATTTTTTTTATAGTGCCACTTTACAGGCACGGTGATATTCAGAAGCTGAGACACATCTGGCTTCTCATTCCCTTGCCCAAATCATCAGCATTTATTCCACAGCATGCCCTCCATGCCCAGGTACCTCACTACTCTTGCTTGGAATAACCCTCTCTTAACCACCTTTCATTGGAGGGATGTTCCAGTGGAGAGAATGCTTACGACTGCGGCCGACACAAGCAAACTTGGTAGCCACATCTACAAGCCATGTGTTCTAAAACCCACGGCTTGCCACATATTGCCCCCCCCCCCCCGTTGCAGACTTCAGCTAATATCCCAATTTACACGCCGTCTGACAGAAGAGCAGCTTTAGAAATTCATGGCATTCTAAATTACCCTTTCTGTGTCATTTCAGGCACGATATGTTCTCTGTTTTTTATTGCCCCCCTCCCAAATACTCTCATTTTGAACCATAAACTGAATTAGGTTCAGGGTAATAAACTGACGAGTGAGACACTCTGCATGTCACTGCTCAGACCAGGACGGAGACAGAGACAAGGATGGGAAATAAGCCAATATTCAGAGAATTCAGGGCATCCCCCAAACCAAATAAACCACTTATTTTCTTTATACTACTTCAACATATGAAAATAATATCTATGGCCCTGTCAACAAGTACCACACTGACCAATGCCTGACCATGTGTGTGTAACATAAAACCAGGATCTCCTGCACCAATGAAACAATCATGGAAGGCAATAAACCATAAGATCTGTAATTGAAGGGAATGCCAATGGACACTCTCACCAGAAAAGGCTGTCACTTCCTCATAATTCCAATTCCAGATCATGATTTCAGCAGCAGAAAGCTTTCCTGGCATCTAGTGGTTTGGGCATACTCGTTTTGTCCACCCTCCAGTGTTTAAGGTCTTCGGTGGGTACCCTGCGTATAGCCTTGGCTCCTTTAGAGGAGAAAGGTGGGGCAAAAATATTTTAATAAATAAAACAAATACTATTGGGGAACATATTCAAGTTCAGTGATCTTTTCCTCTAAAGTGAAGTAAACAGTACAAATCCACGAGGCTTGCAAAGGATTCACAAAAAGCCCGTATGTTCTCCTAATAGAGAGCAACATAACAGAAATACTGTATACACGTTTGTACCTCAGTCCTGGCTACCCAGGGATTTTGCAGGACCACAGTATCCAAGTGAAATCAATCCCAAATCCTGCCACAGGAGCAAAAAAATAATAATCATGAATAGCAATCCCTACAGCATGGTCTCTGGTTCCCTCTACTGGCCAGTTCTGTTAATTACAACAAGGAAACAGGTATTTCTGGCAGGTTTCCTTAATATTTTCAGACCTTGGATACTGTCCATGAGGATAATACATTGTGTCAATGATTCCTGGCCCTGAAAAAAATAAATCTAGAAACTTGAATGTGGGCAACAGTGTCCAAAACCCACTCCCAAAGTTTGCTCCGATACAAGGAAGTGAAAATGGAACATGAAACAGCCAGGCTAAGAACTGGTGCTGCAGATTGTGTTTTTCACAATATGTGATCAGTTTTCCCTTTTGCAAACCAGTCATTTAATTTGGCAATTTCACTTGTGATTCATTGGGACAGACTGGCACTCCTCTGTCTGGTTAAACTGGAGTTGGTGTATGTGTGCGTGCATACATGTTTGTGGAAGAAATCTCTTAACACCTCCTTTGACTTACATACACATAGCTGAAATCCAGACCATCTCAGCTAGACTCCTGACAAAAGAGATTTTTACTTGGCAATTGGATGGTGAATAAAAATTTTAAAAGACAGGGTAATGCTGGCTGTATAGTTCATTCAGTTAAGTCACAAAGTCATTCAGTTAAGCCACAAAGTCAGAGGCTGAGAGTTTTATGCCTCCTGTAGGTAGAACCAAACTGTGCACTCATGTACAACCTGCACAACTGTCCTCAGGAGAAGGGAATGATATTTCTGAGTACCGTCTACCTGGAAAACCCGGCAAAGGGCTACTATAACTCAAAACGGACTAGATGGAACACTGCCATTAACTCTGCTGCAGTTTAAGTGAGACCACAGAAGAGTTAACAAAATCAATAGTGGAGATTTTTTTCCCACTGATTGAGAGACAGAGATCACCTTCAAAACCTCTTTATAGCCACCCCAAGAACCAATTCATGTACAGTTCATGAGGATTCCAGGGTATACCTCAGTGGTTCTCAACCTGTGGGTCCCCAGATGTTCCTGGACTGCAACTCCCAGAAATCCTGGCAAGCTCAGCTACTGACGAAGACTTCTGGGAGTAGCAGTCCAGGAACATCTGGGGACCCACCGGTTGAGAACCGCTGGTATACCTTAAAGCAGAATTCATGACAGTGAGTGTGGTCTTCTATTGGGGAAGCGTTGATCTCCAAATACACACTGGCCACCTCACAGCAAAGTGTGGAAAACTGCAGGTTCCTAACACATTCCCTCAAACATTCAGAAATGAAGGACCCAGTGCTTCCCAAACCAACACACACTTCTTTGACATAGGTGAGAAATATCACTTAGCCCTTCGACAGTATGGTGCAGTGTGGCCATCGCACGAAGCCACCAAAATCCTCCTTAGAAGGAACTGGAAGACAATCTCTTTGGATGAAGGTGTTCCGACCATTACTTCCAAAACAAACACAGAAAGAAATCTCCCTTCTCCTATGCTTACTTCTATTTTATTTTTTTATTTGCTAATTTGAGACGCCTGGACAAAAGGCACAGTCTTCAAAATAACAAAGAACCAAGCTGGCATTGATCAATAATTCACAACAACTCTGCCATTATGAGGAAAGAGGCAAAGGAACAAAGAGGTATGAAGGCCTCGGAGGAAGTCGGCGCTGGCCAGGAAAACGAATTACAAGGACAATCAGTCCACTTCACCGTGAGTCACCAACACTGTACTGTTATGTCACTGTAAGAACAGGGAGCCACTGAGTCACTTGCAGGCTAGCCATCCGATCCAGGAATGGCCGTAATGGAGATGTAAAACCACCAGCTGTACGGGCCGGGGTTATTTTGTTCAACACAGAATGACTAGCTTGTCAAATTCATGTGCTACTTAGTTTTCCATCAAAGACAGTCCGTGCCGCGCTAGAGCAGTACAATCTTGAGAAACAGGCTGTTTCAAAACGCCCAGTAATCTGGTTGTGAATTCACAAACATCCTGACACAATGGGAAGATGCTGACGCAAGAGTGACTGATACACACATGCATTTATATTGAATGAGATCTATTTGAGACGCTGAAAAGTATAAGCCCTAAGTACAGTGGTAGCTTGCATAAAGGAATTAATTTGTTCCAAATACAATTCTGTTAAGTACATTCTCCTCTGTACAAATTTCCCATAGGAATGCATTGAAAATGGATTCATCCCTAACTGCGACCATATTTCTGTTGTACAGATTCGCCCCATAGGTGATTCTGTTAAGCGATTTCCCCCTATCTCTGGAATTGTTTTCCTTTAAGCAGGTTTTCTCTTAAATGAGCGTCTACACTGTATGGAAACTCACCAATGATTTATTATTTATTTATCAAGCAACATGGCTACTCCGGGAGCTTTACCAGCTACAAACATGTATCAAAATACAACTCAAAATCTAGAACTGAAGTTCTTTTAAAGAGCTTCAATATCATGAAGAGAAGAAAATTAAAATATTAGATAAAACCAGATCATGCTACTGATCGCCAATGTTCTACGAGGACATGGCACTTGAAGAAGAACTGCTGGAAGAGAACAGTGACGCCTGGATCAGACAACTTCAGCTCTGCCTCAGCACAGGTGCACATCTATGAAGGTGGTGGCCCCATAACCGTGGGTCCCCAGATGTTCTTGGACTACAACTCCACAGCATGCTACCCAGGATGCCCAGGGGTTGCAGCTCGAGAACATCTGGGGACCCAAGGCTGCATTAAGGTATTCATCCCAAACGCAATCACCTCTAAGTGAAGAAAAGCTTTTCAGTCTCCCCAAGGAGTTTGCATTTAAAACATAGTTTAGGTAGGACTTCAGAATTAATTGTGGAAGCGGCCTTGTCTTTTGCATGGTGTCCTTGTGAATGGCTGCTAGGAAAACACAGCAATTTCAAGTCCTAAGGCGAATGACACTCTAAAAAGCTAATTTGTACTGCACTACGTATTGATATAGGAGATATGCGCCTGTGAGGGAAAGACCCCATGGTGAGGTTCCCAAGAGATGGGCATACCCTGAGGGTCATTCCCAGGCTGCTGCTAAAAGAGTTATGCATATCTGCATTACTCAAAGCCCACCAGGCAGAACTATAACAAGCCATGGAATGTCACGGAGGGTCAATAGATCTTTATCTATATCGACCCATATGCTGATCATCTATCTTGGTGTATCAGATAGGAAAGAACTTTTTTTAAAATGCCTGGATTCCAAGCCCCTTTCTCCCATGGGAAACTGACTGGAAAAGTCATTACAGTATTAGCAAAGCCACTCCTCAAATCTCAAAAAGCTTAACAGGGCTGCTGTAAGTTGGAGGTGATGACAGCACATGACATATGATCCTCAGTCCTAAATATACTATTACTCCAAATAGTCTTCCATGGCATCTGCTCAGACGAGGCAGATCAGGCCCAGAAGACACAGCTGGAGCAACGTTTAGCTTACTCTAATACCTCTGTGACTGAACATTGGTCTACCTGAAATCAAGTCCTTCCCACCCACCCTGACCCCAGGACTACAGTCTCCATTTGCAGCAGAGACAAAACACCAATTCACTGAGTTACAAGCTCTTGGAAATGATTTGAACCTGTTCTGACTGCACCTCGTGGCAAATCTGGGGGGAGACCACACACCTTCAACAGAGAGGGAGTCAGGTTTTTCAAAGAGTAGACCAGTGGTTCTCAACCTGTGGGTCCCCAAATGTTCCTGGACTGCAACTCCCAGAAGCCTCCACCGCCCGCTGTGCTGGAAGGGGTTTCTGGGAGTTGCAGTCCAGGAGCATCTGAGGCCCCATAGGTTGAGAACCACTGGTGTAGACAAAAGACCCCTAGAAAGAAACCTAGAGTTCAAGGACAGGCATAATCTGGATATCTCAAGGAGGAGAAATTTTAGCCGGTCAGTCAAGATTAACAAACAAATCATTTGAGTGGCTTCTGGTTTTCATTATTCTGGATCATTTAAATCTCATCAACTGAACAAGAGTATAGCTACAGCTTTACTTTGAAATCCCAGGAGGATGCACAAGCACATGTCCAAAGCAATTAAAACACACAACAGTGACGTCCAGAAGGGTTATTGCTTTTTCCCCCTCTCTCAGCCCCATCTCAGCACGAATGTATCAGCCCCTAGAAGGCTCAAGCAACTGACAAACAGAACTTGGGCAGGGAACAACAGCCTTATGGGTTGCTAGCTAGAGGCCCCACTATTTTTAGTTAAGTCACGGCCTCAGCAAGACTTCATGTCTTATGTCAAGTTAGTAATGCATGTGGAGCAAAAATGCATGATGGGACCCCTCTTTTGGGCTTTTCATGGCGGGGAGGAATCAGAAAATTCTCTAGTGCTCAAAATAATATTATCTGATTGAGCATGTTTGATTGACTTGGGGGAATACCGAGAAGTGATCTTTGGTTATACAGAGGTCTCTCCATGCTCTCCGCAGTTCTCATCTCCAGCCATGTGAAAAAGAAAGTACATCCTCTTTGGATTTTATGGTTTTACGTACAAATACATAACAAAAATCACCTGGTCTGCAGCAGGTCTGAAAATTAGGTAAATGCAACCTCAGATGAACAGCAACACATGACAGATCCCACCATGTCATGATTTATTCTTACAAAAATCAAACTAAGAGGGAGAAGCGGTGTGCAGAAACCTAGGTGCACCCTTACTGCTTCCTTAAGACTGTAAATTGGTTTAGGGTTAGGGTCAGAAATGTGGGGAGAGGCAGGGACCACGGCCCGCTGTTTCCCAACCACTAAATAGACACCCATGTTCCTACAGCTAATCTTCTAATCAGCCCAGTAAGAAAGCCGTATCAGCTGCTAGATGGAACAGACTCTCAGCCCCATTATCTTTTCTCCTGCAAAGGTTATAGACCATTAAATGTACTGGAAAACTACAATATTCTGCTTCCACCATACAGGGCAGCTTAATGTTGTTCCTGCTGTTATATACCGTAACTGGCCACCACAGGAAACAGGATACTAGGTTACAAGAACCAATAAACTTGATCTTAAAAACAGGTGTAATTTACTTGAGGTATAGGGAAACAGCCAGGTTCTTGACAGCAGGTCAAGACAACCAGTGTAATTCAATAAATTTCTCTCTTTAAAACACTGGTTCTCAATAAAAAAGCATATATAAGTTTAATTTGTCCAAACTATCTGTAAAATCTTGAATAAACCAGGATTGGGGGGGGAGAGAGAGAAATCAATTTTAAAACCAATTGATTTAAATAAAACAAATCAATTTTTTATTTATTTATTTATTTATTTATTTATTTATTTATTTATTTATTTATTTATTGGACTTTTACCCCGACCATCTTCCGAACGGAACTCTGGGCGGCTTACATAGCTGAACAAGTCAGCAAACAATGCAATGGACAACAAAAAAAACTGATTTTTTTTTAAAGCTGATTTGTAATTTAAATCAAACCCTTTCTCTTATTTGTTTACTATTTACAAGGACTTTTAATTTTCAAAGCTACACACCATAATAATACAGAAATCAAAAAACCAAGGCAGAATACCCAAAATGTAGCATAAAACAGGCAGAGGCATTTAAAATATTTATTCAGCCTAGGAAATAGGGTTTAGGTAGGACTCTGCAGGGAAGTACTGGATGGTATATTATCCCTCATTACTGTAAGCTGCCTTGGGTCCTTCTTCAAAGGTGGGCCTCTCCAGTTGACCTGAAGCATCAAACAGACTGCAAAGAAAGTGGTCCTTCAGCTGAGTGCAGCCCAGGCTGTTTTGGACTTTACAAACTAATAAGGATGCGTCCGTCACAGGAGACGTAGGTCAAAAACGGAACTGTTTTTACTACTGTACTTCATATATGCTGAGATAATAGGACCAGATTTGAAAAACAGTTACCCACTGTTTTTCCAAATCTGGTCCTATAAACTCATCCTAGTACAGCCACAGTGCCTAATGGAAAGAAGATTATCCAGGGACAGAAACACCACATAAGTCAACTTTAGAAAATGAAACTGAATATATCTGTCCCAGCAGATAACAGGGCAAAGAGTAAATCTCGTTTTCACTGGTGCTTGCGTGAAAAAAAGCAGTCTCTAATAAACAATAATAGCTGAGATTCTTTGGATTCTCCCAAGCCCATACAATGGAAGATTTCTCCACCACAGGAGTTTTATTTGGAGTTCACAACCTTTCTATCTGCACATACGTTACAGATCCATTCCCAACCTACATGTCGCTGCACATGTTGAATATCTTTATAATCCTATTATTGGCAGTGAGAAGAAAAGCTGTTTATATTCAAAACCCATTGCTGTCCAAATGCATTAGAGATGACTCCTGAAAATAAAGTGAGTATTCAGACACACTTTTCCTTAGTCATTGGCTATCCGAGATGGGTTTTTGAATAGATTCTTGTGCCCTGCTTTTAAATGTTTCCAGTACTGATATTAATATACTTGTTTGATTCTTTTTTAATACTTACATTTTAAGTATCTAACCACATGCAGCCTCATGGTGCAGTGGTTAAATGCCTGTACTGCAGCTGAAACTGTGCTCACAACCTAGGTTCAATCCCAGGTAACAGGCTCATGGTTGACTCAGCCTTCCATCCTTCTGAGGTCAGTAAAATGAGTACCCAGCTTGCCGGGGGGGGGAGGCAATGTGTAGCCTGCATAATTAAACTGCAAACCGCCCAGAGACTACTTGAAGTGGTATGGGGTGGCATATAAGCAGAACACTTTAAATATTTTAAGCAGTCTACTTTGAACGATGCAAGCGGCCTTGGGTCCTTTTAAGAAGAAAGGTGGGGTAAAAATATTTCAAATAAATAAATACCTTTAAAAGAGTGCCTGGGACTTGCTCTCAGTATCTGGTCAGGTTTCCGTTATTAAACCACACCATTGAGACAGCAGGTGGGGTTTTGGACTGAGGAGGAAGATGGGTCTAGACTTGTACACGTTCGAATGAAAGTGAGGAGAGAGGGAGCAGACGAGGAGAAGAAACGCCAAATGGCAAGGAGCAAACTGCTGGGAAACATATGCCACCACAACAGGATCAGAGTTGTGTTTGCTTCTCCCAAACGATGCGTTTGCACTTCTTCTGCAACCCGCCCACCGGCACAGGAACTTGACAGGTACTTAATTTTACCTCCCCCGAAAAGTCTTTCCTACCTGGCAGACATTAGAGAGAGAACATCACACCATGTAACAGAGGGAAATGTAGGGTGCTACATCTAGGTAGAAAGAATGAATTGCACAGATATAAGATGGGGGACACTTGGCTAGAGAATAGTACCTGTGAAAGGGATTTGGGGGTCTTGGTGGACCACAAATTGAACATGAGCCAGCAGTGTGATGCGGCGGCCAAGAAAGCCAATGCGATTCTTGGTTGCATCAACAGAACCATAGTGTCTAGATCAAGGGAGGTGATAGTGCCACTCTATTCTGCTCTGGTCAGACCCCACCTGGAGTACTGTGTCCAGTTCTGTGCGCCTCAGTTTAAAAAGGTTGTAGACAACCTCGAGCGGGTGCAGAGGAGAGCGACTAGGATGGTTGAAGGCCTGGAAGAGATGTCTTATGAAGAACGGCTTAGGGAACTGGGAATGTTTAGCCTATCAAAAAGAAGACTGAGAGGGGATATGATAGCTATGTTTAAATATTTGAAAGGATGTCATATTGAAGAGGGAACAGGTTTGTTCTCCATGGCTTCAGAGACTAGGACTCGGGGCAATGGTTTCAAACTACAGGAAAAGAGATTCCATTTGAACATTCGGAAGAACTTCATGACAGTTAGAGCTATTCGGCAGTGGAATATGCTGCCACGGAGGGTGGTAGAGTCTCCTTCTTTGACGGTATTTAAGCAGAGGCTGGATGGCCATCTGTCGGAAATATTGTGAAGGGGTTCCTGCTTGGCAGGGGGTTGGACTCGATGGCCCATGAGGTCTCTTCCAACTCTATAATTCTATGATTCTATGATTCTATGTAAGAGCTGTTCCGCAGAGGGATAGCTCTCGGCTACAGGTTTCAAGCGCAGGCTGGAGGCCGGCTGTGGTCACTGTGTATGACAGCAGAGCATCCCTCTTGACACCTTCGGGCTAACTTTCCAATTCTACCTTTCTAGGATTAATGGGGCGTTCGCCATTACAGGATGCACACATGCCAACCTCAGCTCTGGGTCTCACCATTTTAATAACACGTTTCCAGGCATCATTAAGATAACGGCAGCATTCCAGCTATGGGAAAGCTTTGGGCTATTAGAACAAACCAATTCCAGTGTGGAATTTATTTATTTATTTTTATACCGCCCGTCGTCCCAGGGGAACTCCGGGCAGTTTACAAAAGAGGGTAAATAAACAATAAATTTTTAGCAGCAGCAATCAAAATGAGGTCAATCATGATTTTAAGCCAATAATCATTTATAGCTTATTTGTCCAGATTCTGTACAGGAACGTTGCATGTATATGCACCTATTTTTATGCATTTACTTTTATGATTTGTTATGTCAATTTTATATCTATTTATATGTTGTCTTTTTGCTAAGGCCATGGCTAATGCAAATAATTAAATAAATGAATGAATTACAATATAAAATTTATATATATTTATTTATTATTCTAACTGCATTTTGGGAAAAAAAAGAGAGAGAAAGGACTTAAGTTAGATTTCTCAGGCTTTACCTGGGCTGGCCATTAGGGGAGAATCGAAGGACTGAGTTTTGTTAGAAAGGCCATGTATTTTAGTTACACAGGAATGCATCCAAAGGCTCCATTTTCTCATGCCTTTACATTCTGTTGTATGTGCAATATTTAATAAGCCTCATTACTTTCAAAGGACTCTTTGTCAAGCAGCTTTGGGACGGGGAGTTCACAACGGTCTATCCGCAGAGGAAAACCACTGACGCTCCTACATGTTCATTCGTTATGCCGAGAGCCAATCCTTGAGGCACAGCTCATGCAGAGATACAACAGGCAACTTCCTCCAAGGGTGGGCAATTCTTCTGATTGCCTTAACTATCCAACCCTTTGGACTACAAATCCCATCACACCCAGTAAGCACAGTTAAACAGGCAGGGTACTGGCAGCTGAAGTCCAAAGTATCTGCAAGGCATGACACTGCCTGCCCTTAATGTACACAACTACTGTATTTATCTGGATCCATTTTTTATGCACAAGAACATTTCAATTATTCAGTTTATTGTGAGGCATTCAGTACGTGGTTTAAAAAGAAGAAAGCATGAACACTTTGCAAAAAGTGACGAGCTTTATTTTATAGCAAGGGAGAAACATGCCCAGTAGCATGAAACTACTAAATGCTCCAAGCTGCATTAAACAGAAAAAGGATTACTGTATAGAGGTTCCCTGTTCTCATCAGCAGATTGAGTCTCAGAATAGGGCTTGAGAAACCAGCAATTAAGATTGAGGAAATCTATATGCAGTCCATCTAACAAGTTTAATTTCCAACTTCATTGTTATGCCTTCAGCTGCAAGCAATTGAGGTCCTCATTCAGTCAAACTCCAGCAAGATTAGTTCAAATTTAAGTCAAATATTAGCTCGCATCCCTAAGTCAAGGCCAGTGATACCTCTTAGAAACGGGGTACCACAATGACTAACTTCTAAGAAAACATTTTCTTTATTCATCTGGAAGTACCGGTAGTTCAGTTAGTAAAGAAGAAGAGCAAAATCACCATCTAGTTAAACTGTGTTTGTTTTAAACATATCACTGGAACTTCTAAACTGACAACTTATAGTCAAGTGCTTAACAGGGCATATTGGATGCAATTTGGAGGGCGACACCTGTTAAGCTTGTTACAATAACAACAATGGGACTTGTGGCAGGATGAAGACTAACACGAAAAAATTGGCATAAGCCTTCTTGGACCACAGCCGAGGCATCTCAAATGGCCTGTAGTGCAGAAAATGTGTTGGTCTTTACGCAACGCTCACGTGATCCTAGATCAATGGGGGTGAACCTTCAGCCAGCCCTCCAGAGGTTTTGGACCACAACTCCCAGAATTCCGAGCCTAGATTGCCAATGGCAAAGGACTGTGGGAGTTGTGGTCCAAAGCCTGTGGCGTGCCTAAGGTTCACCACCACTGTCCTAGATGGATCTGGTATCAAGGCAGCTTTGGGCCCAGGACCACTGAAGTCCAACTCCAGATTAGTCAAGCATTATTTACAAACAACAAGTATCTTTCGAGTAATATGCATTTAACTGTAGGCTACATGTTTCCATTTCTATTTTTGCAAGCTGTCTTCCACTGCCATAGCACTACACATGTTTGAAATAAACAGGACAACAAGGGAGATGAACCATCAAATGTTGTAACCCAAAATGTTCCTTGCAGGGTTCCAGCCAGCCTGGCTTTCCTCCAAAATATTCCATCTTGTTCTCCCTTCCTCTAAATGTTTTCAAAAGTTATTTTCATTCATGAGTCCTTTGGGCAATGGCCTACCTCAAAGTCCACAGGGCTGTTTTAAGAGGGGCAGGGGTGTTTTTTGGTCAGCTGTTTATTCTCCTCAAAAAATAATTGTGCCTTTTGAATCACATAACCTGTCTGTGCTTTCACTCCCGTGTGTCGCTGGTGTTAAGTAGGATCACCACTTAAATCATAAACAGTAAAGGGAATCATGTTTCAAATACTGTAAGGACACATTTTATTTTGGGGTGTACAGCATGCGCTTCCACAATCCTCAACACCCATGGGAGCTCTGGCATCCAATTGCTAAATTCTCTCTCTCACACGCACACACCTGATTTCCTGATGAGTTCATACAGCTCCTTGTTTCTTTGCTCCCACAAGGAATTATTTGTATCAGGACTGCTTTGACCTCTCTCCCATCAAGAAGTAAGGAGTATTGCAACCCTCGGAAAGGCTGTACTCCCTTGAGATGAAACGAAACAGTTTTATCTCTTTGTTAAGTACAACTTTTATTTTTCCACAAAAAAACTCCTCCAGCCCTTAAGGCTTAAAAGAGATATCTACTAATACACTTATTCATAAACCAGGCCTTACACTTATATACTGTAATTACAGTGGTACCTTGTATAACAGACAGCTTGTATAACATAAAATTTGTACAACATAAAAAATTCCGGAGATAGGGGAAATTTGCTTAACACAATTGCCTATGGGGAAAATCCGTACAACATAAAAATGGGATTACTCTGCTTTCAATGCATTCCTTGGGAATTTGTATAAAGGAAAATTTGCTTAACATAATTTCATTTGGAACGAATTAATTCCTTTATACAAGGTACCACTGTATATACGTAAGCATAATCTTAACCAGTGATTCTCAACCTGTGGGTCCCCAGATGCTCCTGGACTGCAACTCCCAGAAAACTCTTTCCAGCATAGTGAGTGGTGAAGGCATCTGGGAGTTGCAGTCCAGGAACA
>JAHTLZ010000161.1:733972-745804 GCA_023846285.1 Phrynocephalus versicolor | reverse complement strand
CAATTACCTCGTTTGCAAGCCTCCCCTTTTGCAGCTTGGATTCCACAGCTCCAATTACCTTGTTTGCAAGCCTTGCCTTCCCCCACCATAAAATTTTAGGCTAAACCTTTTTTTTCCTTGCTTTTCTCCTCTAAAAACGAGGTGTGTGTTATGGCCTGGTGCATCTTATGGGGAGAAAAATACGGGTATATTCAGAGGGCTGTCAGCTCAATCAGTACATTTCTTACTATTGGTACGGGTTCTGGAGGCTACATGTGTCATCTCATATAAATCGATTAATTGGCCACCCTCTTTCTGGGGATTCCCGCTGCCCTAACATTTTCTTCCATTTTGGGTTTAAAACCACAAGTGATATATCACTACAACGGCATTTTCTATGCCCTTTTCTTGTCACTTCCAACTGTTAATCGATGCACCACCTAGTGGGATATGTCAGGAGATGACTATAGGCATCAAAAAGGACCTGAATCATGGTTAAAAAGCTAAGGAGAAAATTAACTATAAGCCACATAAAAGCAAGGATGAAGGTTACAATACAGAAGACATTGGCTAAGTGATACATCGGTAAACTGTTGTGCAAAAAAAAATATCAAAGAAAAACTCAATGATTTATCACTAAGCATTTTTTAAAAATTAAGTTGGAAGAAGCACAGTAGCCATACAGTGGTCATGGCACCTAAAATCCCGACCCATTCACAAAGAAAATAAATCAACCAGCAATGTTTACATGTGGTGAATCCGTAAGGATTGTAGCAGTACAAGATCCAATCGTTTTAAAAAAGGCCATGTCAATTAGGCATGGGGGTGGGGAATCAGTTATCTGGCTAAATGAATCATTTCCGAAAGGATTTAAACCATTGTTTCTCAACTGGTGGGTCCCCAGATGTTCTTGGACTACAACTCCCCCTTCATCACTAGCTGTGTTGGAAAGGGTTTCTGGGAGTTGCAGTCCAGGAACATCTGGGGACGCACCGGTTGAGAACCACTGGTTGAAACAATGGCAGGATGAACATAACTGGGGTTCTTTGAGCACATGTGGCCACACCCTGAGCCGAACTGAATCTACCCCAGCCTGCTCTCTTTCAACTGGCAGGTGAAGGAGCCAGGGAGGGGGGAAGGTGCATCCCAGACTCACTCCAGAAACGCCCCAAAGAGAGAGGCGGACGCTTTTTGCCTGCAAATGCTTGGCTTCTCTGATGCGTTATCCGTCCTCCCTTGGCAGCTCACCCTGTAGTTTGAGGACACCTGCCAAGACCAAACAACCATGTTTCTTGCAGGGGACCCAGCCAGCAGAGCAGCTCCCACGCACGTTTGCCCGACCTACCAAGGCGTAGCATCGTCTCGTTGATTTTGCTGGCGGCCTTCTCGCTCAGGAGGCCCGGGTGGTTGCTTTTGATGGAGAACAGCGTCATCACACCTAGAGCGGAGCAACACCAGAGCCCTGTTACGAAGGAGGAGGGGGGATCGGCTGTCCCAAAGCAAGGTGCAGCAGGAGACGCGCTCGGATTGAAGACAGCTCAGCAGTGCTGAAGTCACAAGGGCATTTGGGCATTCAAACTCAAAGAACACATCCACCAGGATTCTAGACCTCATGAGAAATGGGACCCTTTCCCCTTTTGACGGTCCGGTGTATTAGAATTTGGCCTTGGGCTAAGCACCATTGTAAAAACAAAGCCACATTTGGGCTTCTGGGAAAATGACCCCCATGAGCTCTGAAATACTGGGGTTATGGCTTGAGAACCTGACACCTGGAGGCACTTCCTTCCTTCCTTCCTTCCTTCCTTCCTTCCTTCCTTCCTTCCTTCCTTCCTTCCTTCCTTCCTCCTTTCCTTCCTCCCTCCCTCCCACTCCCTCCCTCTCTCCCTTCTTTCCTCCCTCACTCCCTTCCTCTCCCCCTTCCTCCCTTCCTCCCTCCCTCCCTTCCTTCAATTTATATTCCACCCATCCAGCCTGGGGGCCACTCTCCTTTCTCACCATGTGGTTTCCCAAATGAGCCACCACTGGGAATTTGCTCTTCCCAGAAGAGAAGAGCCCAAGCCACAGAATGGCAAGCAAGGGAAAAGAGAACCGGAAGACGCTGGACTTCTTTTGGGCCGTGGACACGAGCTAGGTTTTAGAGCAGAAGGCCCGAGCGAGAACTGGGACAGGACGGAATGAAAAGACACACACCTCGGATCAAAAAATAACCTCCAACAATCAGCACCAGGCCAATGGGAGCCAAGACGAAACCGGCTCGGTAGCGGTAGTTCTTGTACCCTACGAAGCAGATGCCACTGACTGAATCGCCGTCCACCTAAAAGAGGGAGAGAGGGAGGGAGAGAAAGAAAGAAATGTGGAGACAGACCTCAGGAAGATCTAAAGCCAAAAAATAAAAATAAAAATGGTTCTGGACACCACACTTCAGAACGGCTCCTACCGCAGAATATCGCCCGAAACACTCAATCTTCTCAAGCAAGTCACTTGAAGATGCCCACCCCAAAGGAAACCCCAAAATCAATAACAAGGAACCAGGCTTTCTAGGTGCCCCCCCCACTTATGGAATCAGCTCCCTGCTGAGTGTCAGGCCCCTGCCAGAACCTATTCCAGAGACTGAAGAGTTAATGCTTGAAGAAGCCCCAGATGGGGTTTCTGGGCTGTCAGTTCCTCCAGCAGCTGCACAGGAGAGTGACTCAGCATCTTCAGGGGATTCTCCACCCTCACAGAGAGCTGCTTGTCGAAGGCAATGAAGACTTACAACCAGGAGAAGCAGAGACAAGCTTTATCTGAGCCAGAGGCATCTAAGCTTAGGGAGTCCTGAGTTTTGACAGGGTTATTTTCTGGGGAAGTTATGTTGCTCTCTGGAGACATAAATTAAGCTTCCAGGACTGAGGCAAATTGTGGGAGCAACACATTGACAATGTGCTACTGCTTTCCTGCTTGATCCATGTTTCTGCTTGGCGTGACCCTGCACCTCGTCTCTCTTGGCTCTGGACTTTTCTCTCTCTGCAGCCCTGGTGTAAGCTACCGTTGGCATTCTGGCTCTGACCCCTGGACTGTTGATCTTGGACTCTGCTTTGCTCTCTGAATAGGCGTGACCTTGCTATAGGTTTCCTGGACTCTGATTTAAGTCCGATTTGCTGCATTGGGGTTTGGCTCTGTCTCTTTTTCTTTATTGAGAATGTCATGACACTTCCCAGGTTCCTATCAGAGGTTTCCTCTGGTTCATCTGACCTGGCAACCAGAGAACTTCCATAGGCCTCTTTGAAGGAGCTATGATGTTGCAAAGGGCTATTAGTTTATTTCTATTTGTATACTGTACAGCCTTTTAAATTTCCAAGTGTATAATGTGAGCAGCCTCTGCTGGCCACTAAATTTGTAGGGAGGTTAATCTGTCACCAATTTAACCTGGACTTGAAGGCTGCTTTCTGAAGCAAGGAGCACCACCCGTATTTTTCTGTCTGTAAGATGACCTTCACTTTTCCAACCCGAAATTAGTTTTTCAACTGTGCAGTTCTCTTCTTGTCTTACTTCCATGTTTAAGAGGGACCTCAATATTTAGTCTAACAAGTTAGATAAAAATATAGTCTTATACATGTAAAATTACTTATACTGTACATGTAAAAAAAAGAAACACGTTTCAGCACCGAGGACAGCTCTGTAAAGTTTGGATGAACTTCTGAGTAGATTTCCTGTTTCCACAAAGCTGGAGTCACCATCCCAATTCCTCACTTTCTCCATAATACGAGAAAGAATGATGGACCCCCCCCTAGCTTAAGACAGTGTCCACTCCCCACCACCCAACCCACAAAGGCCAGGGGTCCAACGAGTGCCTCCACCCCTTTACCTGGGCAATGGCCAAAATGGCGACCGTGAGGACAAAAGGAATGGACCAGGTGACCAGGTGGAAGTAGGAGGTCTTGCCCGCGAGGGGCTGGTAGGTGGTCCCCAGCGCCTTGAAGGACATGTGCCAGGCATAGGTCAGCATGACGAACCAGATCACGCCGGACATCAGCGAATAGTAGACGATGACAAAGATGATGACGCAGGAAAGGGTCTCGTTGGAGCTGCGGAGAGGGATGAGAAACTGGTCCAACCACCCTGCTCTCGGAAGAAAAAAGACTCAGGGAAATGCGGTCTTGCTCCCTCCGAAATTAATTTGGGATCTCCTTACATGTCTTCCCCTGATGGCATCTGCCCAGCCCACCAGTTCATGTCAGGCTTGGCTCCTCCACTTAGCCATCCCAAGGGAGGCCCCATAAATAATCTACAAGAGGCAGGTTCTGGAATCAGCACCTAGAATAGCTTCGTCAAGCACCCTTCCTCCTTAAAGCAACTAAACACATTGCTCTTTTGGGAGGCCCTTCACACTGGGCCCAGCAGAATGTCTTTTGCCTCCGCTCTACTTTTTGTTTGGGACTAGGAAGTTATTTGTGGTGTTGTCTGGTCTAATTGTACTTGCTACTTATGTTTTAACTTAGTCTTGGTTCCATTGCTGACTCTATTAACAAATTATCTTAGTTACTTTTAGGTTTATTGTGTTCTTTTTGTGTGTGAGAGGTATATTTTGAGTTGCTCTTATTGTCTACATTAGAGATGGGCACGAAACGACGAAATTACCATTAGCGTTACTCATTAGTCGTTCCGTTATGTAACGGAATGAAGAACGACAATTTGGACGGGCCAGGCTCGAACCGAACAGAACCAAGAAAATTTTCTTCGGTTCTGTTCATTTCCGTGACTGGCCTGGCCGCCTGATGAATGGAAGAAAGTACTCCTACCTGTTGGTGCTGCTGCTGGCCTTCCTGGTCCAGTGACAGACTTCTGGCTTCCGGCTTCGGGGGCGGAGTCGAGAAGGGGCTGACATCCGGTCTCCACGCGCGGAGGCCGGATCGGACCCCCCTCTCGCCGCCCTCCCCCCACAGCCTGACAGCCCGGTGGGCTGCAGGCTCCGTGGCAGAGTCAGGAAGGAAGGGGCTGAGATCCGTTCTCCACGCACGGAGGCAGGATCGGAGCCCCCTCTCGCCGCCCTCCCCCCACAGCCTGACAGCCCGGTGGGCTGCAGGCTCCGTGGCGGAGTCAGGAAGGAAGGGGCTGAGATCCGTTCTCCGTGCACGGAGGCCGGATCGGAGCCCCCTCTCGCCGCCCTCCCCCCACAGCCTGACAGCCCGGTGGGCTGCAGGCTCCGTGGCGGAGTCAGGAAGGAAGGGGCTGAGATCTGTTCTCCGCGCGCGGAAGCCAGATCCCAGCTCCTCTCGCCGCCCTCCAACACGGAGCCTGACAGCCCACCAGGCTGTAGGCTCCGGGGCAGAGTCGAGAAGGAAGGGGCTGTGATCCGGTCTCCGCCGTGTGGAAGACGGATGGCAGCCCCCTCCCGACCAGCCTCCACCTTCCCCGCGACGGATGACAGCGGCCCACTTGCTTATCCGAAAATCGAAAAATGAAAAACGAAGTGGCCCCCAGGGCCCCCCAAAACGGTAAAGAACTGAAGCGGGGGACCAGGGGCCGAAGAACAGAAACGAACGCCATTTTGGCGTGTTGTGCCCATCTCTAGTCTACATTGTTGCTTATTATCTCAACAGTTATTTCTTTGTTACTTAAGAACCTAAGAACCTAAGAAGAGCCATGCTGGATCAGGCCAAAGGCCCATCGAGTCCAGCTTCCTGTATCTCACAGGGGCCCCACCAGATGCGTTTGGGAGCGCACGAGACTAGATCTCTGTCTCCTGCTACCACTCCCCTGCATCTGGCCCTTGAAGTACCCTGGTTTTAAGCCTGGACATTACACATCTCCATCATGGTTTGTCACCTGTGATGGACTTCTCCTCCAGGAATCTGTCCAATCCCCTTTTGAAGGCATCCAGGCCAGATGCCATCACCACATCCTGTGGCAGGGGGTTCCACAGACTGTCATGTAAACTGCCCTCAATGGCCCTTGCTGACAGTATAAAAATCAAATAAATAAATCATTGTATTGGTTTTAGCTGCTTGTAAACTACCCAGTATAGTGTGCATGCACTAATGGGGCAGTATATAAATTAAAATAGTAATAAAATAATTAACTGCAATCATATACAACTGAAGCCTCTACTCTAGTCAGTGATGGCAAATCTTTTAGAGACTGAGTGCCCAAACTGTGATTCAGAACCCACTATTTTTTTTGCAAAGTGCTAATACAGCAATTTAACCTAAATACAGGTGGCTCTAAAGGGGTGATGTTGGGTACCCACAGAATGATAAGAAGAAAAAGAGGATAATAAGAAAACACCCCCCCCAGAGACAGCAGTGGAATGAAATAAAAAAAATTGCATGCAATGATTCAAAGAATCTCTCACAGGCAGAGAATGTTCCCGAAAACCTCTTTAAAAACCTCAGTTTTAATGTGCTTCCTGAAGATTAGGAGGGAGGGAGTCTGGCTATTCTGCAGGCAGAAATTCAAAAGCATTGCTGTCACCACTGAGAAACCCTTGTTCCTGGTAGTCCTTTCCCAGGAGTCCCTTGGGGAGATCACCCGCTGAAATGGCTCCTGGGATGAGTGGTTGGGCTGGGTGTAAGCTCTGAAGGAGAGAAGCCCCGACAGATACAGAGGTCTCAAATTTTATTCATTTACTTATTATTTAAGTTTGTTTTACGCCGCCTTTCTCCTTAAACTGAGATGGAAGGCCACTTGCCTCTTTGAAAGGATAATACTTAAAAGCTAAAAACAGTAGTTCTACAAATATTGAGAAACGAATTAAACAAGTATCATTAAAAGAGGCAAACAGAATCGAGATTGGAATACATTTAAAAGCAACAGGGCACAAACCCTCTTTCTATCAGTCATTGTCAAAAATATTCCGCAGCATGAACCAGAAGCCCGAGGTTGGGAAAGGTCCATTGTTGGGACTATATTTCCCAGAATGCTCCAGCTACTATAACAGACCAGGGCAGTAGTTCTCAACCTGGGAGGTCAGGACCCCTTTGGGGGTCGGATGGCCATTTCACGGGGGTCGCCCTGAGCCAGTGAAGAAAAAGGCACAAGGAGGAGGGGGGAAGAAGGGGGGAAGAGTAAATTACAGGTTGATAGGTTGAAGGAGATGTCAGTCAATGGCACCGGAGGCAGCGATTGGCTGAGGGTGCCCATAGAAGGAAGTTCTCTCTGATGATGATGATTCCCAGACTATGGGGAGGACACCTCTGCATAGCTCAGGGGTTTAGGTCTCTGGCTGTGGAGCTACAGCTTGGGAGCTCAATTCCCCCTCAATGTCTCCTTGACAGGGGCTGGACTGGATCATCCCTGGGGTCCCTTCCACTTCTGCAGTTCATTGTCATCACAGAAGAACCCTTGAGCAAAGGTGGAGCGTTACCCCCCCACACACACACACACATGGGAAGACCTCGCCCACACACACACACTGACGGACATCCTCTCGCGGCGGGACCTACGTGGGCTCCCCGAGGCGCATGGTCCCATCGGCGCGGCACACAATCTCCCGCCGAGCCCCGTCCATGAACTGGGCCAGCCAGCCGATGCTGCCCATGAAGAAGCAGGCGTTGACGTAGAACAGGATGACGGCCGGGTAGCGGTTGGAGTTCTTCCAGTCCACGACAAACGTGGCCTGCGGGGAAGGCAGACGGGGGTGGGTGGTGGGTGGGGGAGTCAGTGCAACCCTCTGGGCGGCAACCGTTTTTTTAAAATTAGAGCGAGAACAAGTAGGACTCGAAGTACAACTGGCAGGCTTCTCTCTCTGGATTTGGTCCTCTTTGCCTCTGGTTTCAACCTCTACTTCCCCTGCCCTTCATCCTGTCACCGCCTCTTCCTCCTCCAACACCATCGCTTTGGCCCTGCCCTCCAGCCCCCCCACCCCACCCCGGTCACCCATCCACCAGCCTACCAAGGTGAAGAAAGTGCAGAAGATGGTGACGGAGCTGAAGGCCGCTATGTAGACGTGCATTTCCCGGTGCTCTTTGTCGGTGAAGAGCGGGTTCTGGCACTGGATCCCGCAGCCCTCGACGTCCTCGTACCAGCTCTTGGGGTTGTCGGTCCGGACCAGCGGGGGCTCACACTGACCCGAGCTGTTGAACCTGATCTTCTGGATCTCATTCTGTGCGAATGGGGAGGGCAGGAGAAAGAAAAGGGGCACCGAATGACATAAGAACATAAGAAGAGTCATGCTGGATCAGGCCAAAGGCCCATCGAGACCAGCTTCCTGTATCTCACAGTGGCCCCAACAGATGCCTCTGGGAGCGCACAAGACTAGATCTCTGTCCTCTGATACCAATCCCCTGCATCTGGACCTTGAAGGACCCCGGTTTTAAGCCTGGAGATAACACATCTCCCTCATGGTTTGTCACCTGGGATGGACTTTTCCTCCAGGAATTTGTCCAATCCCCTTTTGAAGGCATCCAGGCCAGATGCCATCACCACATCTTGTGGCAGGGGGTTCCATAGACTAACAACACGCTGGGTAAAAAAAAAATTTCTTTTGTCTGTTCTCACTCTCCCAGCCCACAGTTTGAGTGGATGTCCCCTAGTTCTGGTATTTTGAGAGAGGGGGAAGAGTGTCCCTCTATCCACTTGACTCATGCCCTGCATTAGTTTGTACGTCTCAATCTTATTCCACCTCAGGCGCCTTTTTTCCAGACTAAAGAGCCCCAAATGAGTCCACCCCTTGTTCTGTGGAGGAATCCCAATCGAAGCACATCAGACACCAAATGGGTCCACCAACACTACTCACATCCCGAGGCCATTGGCTCCGTTGTCGTACTGCTCTAAAAGTGAAAAAGTTTTTCCTGAAATTCAGCCAGTATCTGACTTCCTGTAACTAGTGGCCACTATCGCAAGTCCTTTTGTTTTCATCATTTTGAACAGCCCTGATAATGAGGGCACATTCCCACTACCCCTTGAACTGGGGGGTCAACGACCTCATGATTTTCCCTGTCACTTCCCAGCCAGAATCCTGTTGGCAGTTTACTTGTGCATCATCAAAATTACATCCACTGCAGAAGCAAATTGACACTAATTAACAAGGAACCGTTTGCATTCTGGAGTACAGACCTTGGGATACAACCAGAAGAGCCAGCTCTTGGGAGGAAAAGGAGTTGATTCCTCTCGTCTTCAGTCTTCCTCTTCTCCCGCTGCTGTGTTTTCCTAGCAGCACCCCCTGAACTAGTGGCAATTTGCTACTCTGATCCACACCATTATACTGACACACATCTAAATTGTGTGGCCGCTATTTCGGCACACCGGATATGTTGGACCACAACTCCCAGAATTCCAAGGCTAGATTACATTACCAGTGACAAAGGACTATAGGAGTTGTGGGCCAAAACATCTGGAGTGGTGAAGGTTTGCCACCACTGCACTCGACTGTACACTGCTTCATGTTTTTCTGGGGGAAAGTGTAGAAATTCTAACAATGACACATGGCAACCAATAACACCTGTGTCTTTTGCAGCTCCGAGCATGTGAAAACTTAACTCAGCAAACTTGACAAGGCTACTGTGGGGGTCCCAGAGATGTAGACATCAAAACCATTTTGCTTTTTAAAATGGAATTAGTTAATTTCATTCGACTGAAAATCTGTGCGTAGCCAGCAGTTCTGCCTTCAGTCACTAGATGGGGCAGAAATGAACTATTCACCACATGTTAATCTGTGCTTTTATTCTAAACGGGAAAAAACTGGGGAAATGCAATTACTCTTGGGACAATCTAACCACAGACTTAGGACTGCAATCCTGTGTAACTTCTGTGATGAAAGCAGTGTGGTGTAGTGGTATGAGAAGGGAAATCTGTGGCCCTCCAGTCTAGGCTGAATTCCAGTTGTCACCAGTTTTAGGCAGCCCGGTGAGACACAACAGGACAGGTTGTGTGTGAGTGTGAATGTTTACCCCCCAAGTGTTCTGGACTGGCTAGCTACACACCGTTGTGTTTCAGACGTGGTTCCTTACCTGGCAGCCTTCCGGGAAGCGGTCTGTGGTGCATTTGAGGAAGTCTGGCCAGCCCCGCTCCCGCTCCACGATGGTGCAGGGGCCACGCGTGGCTTGGCACAGGCTCTGGCTGGGCAGCTCCACCTTGCCATTCTCACACTTCGGCATGTACACCGCACAGAGGAGGGGCTGGATCACATCCCAGCAGCGGGGTGCGTTCCGCAGGCCTGGAAGCAAAGACAAGCAAGGCAGAGACGAATAAATACATTTGGGTCTTGTGTCATCTTTCGTTATCCGTGTTCAACCGTCCCTCTGGAATTCCTGTGGACTAGAACCTTAATGGTTTTAAGCTTGCCGGTATTTTGACAGCTCCCACAGCAACAGAACGAAGACGGCGAACCACCCATTCGGTAAGCACAAATCATGTGCATTATGTGGCTCTGAGAGGATCGTGGAGTTGTTTTTGTGACACGGATGAAGGGGCTGGTTTGAGTCAATGGAACTAAGGGCAGTCAATACGATGGGGAGTTCAATGAATGATAGAATCCTAGAGTTGGAAGAGACCTCAAGGGCCATCAAGACCAACCCCTGCCATGCAGGAAAACCCATCACAGGACTCCCGACAGATGGCCATCCAGCCAGACTCCTCTTGATATGACATCTTTTCAAATATTTAAACATAGCTATCATATCCCACCTCAGCCTTCTTTTTGAAAGGCTAAACATTCCCAGTTCCCTAAACCGTTCCTTGTAAGACATTTTTCCAGACCTTCAACCATCCTGGTTGCCTTCCTCTGGACCCGCTCGAGGTTGTCAACATCCTTTTTATATTGAGGAGCACAGAACTGGACACAGTACTCCAGGTGGGGTCTGACCAGATCAGAATAGTGTGGTACTATTTCTTCCTTTGATCTAGACCAGGGGTCCTCAACCTAAGGCTCGGGGGCCAGATGCGGCCCCCCAGGATCCTGAATCCGGCCCCTGGGACCAATTGCAACCCCCCACAGACCTACCTCCTAGTGGTGGGCCATGTCGCTTCCCCCACTCCATCCACCCACCACCCAGATGATCGGCATGCTGGCTAGTGGACCAGTTCAAAGTGGGAGAGCAACGGCAAGGTCTCCTGCTCCCCCCCCCCACCTGCTGCCCAGATGGTCGGGGCAGGAGCAGCAACTCAGGGCGGCGATCCAGAGCAGGAGAACAGGAGGCATTGCTGGGGTCCCAGAAACACACTGATCATGGGCCGATCATGGTGGGCTCCACCCACTTGCCCCTCCCCCTTTTTTCCATGTCAGCCTTTTTTTCCTTTTTGTTTTTTTCTTTCTTTTTTTTACTGTGGTCCGCCCCCCCCCCCCAGTGGTGTCTGGTTGGGTGATGGACCAGCCTGCTGTTTGAAAACTTTGAGGACCCCTGGACACTATGCTGCTGTTGATGCAACCAAGAACAAGAAGTGGTTTAGACAAGTTTGATTCTCCACTGAGCCTTCTTGACAAGGACTGGATCCAATAAGGATCCATAGGGTTCTTCCAGCCCTTATCTTTCACATCAACTTGGTGTCATGGAGGCAAAGATGCTGCGATGGACCTCTGGCATCATATGAAAGGACCATGCGCGTAATGACATCCGATCCAACTACGACATTGCACCTATCGCTCAAAAGATGCATGAAGCGCAACAACATTGGTTTGGACACATCTTGCATGCCGATGGGGAAACTCTGGCCAAAAAGGGTCTTACCCTGGAGCTCAGCGGACCTCCTCCGACTGAGAAGAAAACAAAAAAGCAATGGATGAACACACTTGACAACGACATGAAGTTCACCCAGACCAAACTCCGTGGCCATGCAAAGTGGAAGGCCAAAAGAGTAGACCCACCCCATCACCAATTGGGACAAACACTAAGATGATGATGATGATGATGATGATGATGATGATGATGATGATGATGA
>JAHTLZ010000161.1:704411-715382 GCA_023846285.1 Phrynocephalus versicolor | reverse complement strand
TGATCCATGAAAGCCCCCATTAAAATAGAGCATTTAGTCTTTATAAGATGCAGTGACTTTTTGTTTCTGTTTTGCTGTTTAGTTTTATTCTTGTTCAGCTGGAATTTGACAGGTAGCATTCATTCGCCTTCTGAACAAGATGGGGATTCAAACCATGTTCTCTACAAATCCTAGTGCGTCATTCTCTCCGCTACAACACACTGGGAACCCACAATGGCTAGAACACTTTCCTAGCAGAGCCCTATCTGAAGATGGAGCGCTTTTATCCAAGGAATTAACCAGGCCCAACTCCAATCTGCTTCTAAAACCAGGTGTTTTCGGGGGTGGGGTGGGGTGTTGTGTTGTGGCATTTCAATGATCCTGGCAGGGCTGTGGAGTCGGAGTCGGAGGAGTCGAGGAGTCAGAGTCGGAGGAAATTTTGGGTACCTGGAGTCGGAGTTGGAGTCGGCAAACAATGCCGACTCCGACTCCGACTCCAGGTACCCAAATTTTCCTCCTCCTCCTCCTCCTCCTCCTCCACAGCCCTGGATCCTTGCCCTAAAACCTTAGCCACATGCAATCGTTCAAGTCCAGCACTGCAGCCAAAACTCTGCACATAATCCAGGTTCAATCCCAGGGCACTGGCTTGAGGCTGACTCAGCCTTCCATCCTTCCGAGGTCCAGTAAACGGAGTACCCAGTTTGCAGCCTCATCAATCTAATAGGGACCCTGCCATATCGGATGGACAGTACAGAGATCAAATAAAGAAATAAAATATCAGCCAAGCTATGAGGCACAGAAAGAGATAGAGGGGCAACAGAGTTCCTAGCACAGTGGTGAGCCGATGGAGAGAGGGGGGGGGGAATCAAGTGATCCCAGAGAGCTAGCCATCACCTGAAGAACCCCCCCCAACACACACACACACACACACACACATACAAAACAGGCAGGTCAGTTGAAAGACATTTATTTACTTCTTCATTGTGGCCGTTGTGACTCTTTCTCACTCCCCAGCTTCCTGCTTGCAACCCCTTCATAAATTACTTCTGGGAAAGGACAATCTTTGACGATCCTTCGAAGGCCAGCGCCCCTCTTTGCTTCCCAATTGCCGGTGAAACATCTGAAGGGAACGGCTCACTTTTCCCACTAAGGGCCTTTTCACACGACCCCTAAGATCCGCTGGCCACTTAAATTCGGACCAGAGATCTTGGGGGTTTGTTGCTCTTCCTGCGTCCCCACCCCTCCGCACTTCCTTGATCCTGCCTGCGTGAGGGGAGGGAGACAAAAGGGGACAAAAGAATGCAGGCTCACCTCCCTGCTGGTCCCTCGTCTTGATTCCTTCTCTTAAAGGGGCGGGAGGCAAAAACAACAACAAACAAAAGCGAGGAGAGCCGGACACTCCTTTACATCCGGATCTGGGATTTTTCACCCTCCAAGAGCAGGTACCTGAAAAGTGCGCTGGGACGCGCTTAGGTGGGCGTGGCCACACTTAATTATCTGTAAACTCTGGAGCTGGTGGGGAAAAAATTTTAAGCTCCGGAGCTGGGAGCCATTTGCGGCGGAGTTTAGGGGTCGTGTACAAATACCCTAAAAGGCACCCTCCTTCCTTCCTTCTTCCTGTTCTCTGAGGGCACAACTACACTGGGGGGAAATTCTCCAGGTTTGGGGCAGGCTGATTCACATTCTTTGCTGTCGATCGTGGGGCACAATGGGAGATGCAAAGGAGCCTGGCGATTTCCCCCTGCAAATCCTGTTTTACCCTCTGCCACTGGTGCTTACTCTTTTTTTTGGAACTAATGGATCGATTCACATTGGTTCAGGCGTGCAATTGCTTTAGGGCAGTGGTTCTCAACCGGTGGGTCCCCAAATGTTCCTGGACTGCAACTCCCTTCAGAAGCCTCCACCACTCGCTGTGCTGGAAGGGGTTTCTGGGAGTTGCAGTCCAGGAACATCTGGGGATCCATAGCCTGAGAACCACTGCTTTAGGGTCTCGAGATTTCCTCTCTCTTTTTCAACGGATAGGATGAGGAAGATTTCTCTCGGCAAGACTTTTTTTTTCACAGCTTAGAAATGGCTTACAAAGCAGGCAAGACTTTTATTTAAGGGGTTAGTGCCAGTGCTGATGCCCTGGAGCACCTAAATTGAGAGCTGACAAGCAGATAAAACTCTTATTACAGGTTGTTCCTTTTAACAGCAGCCCTTCCAGGACTTTCAAGGGACCCCAACAAGGGCATTCCTCCTCTGTGTGTGTGTGTGTGTGTGTGTGTGTATGGCTACTTAAGGCAAACAGACCTGAATTCTCTAGTGCCAGGTAATACTGAATGAACGCAAGTGATTTCACATTTCCCTTGCTGTGGCACTGCAACCCTAGTGCTGCTTCAAGTCTGTATGACTCACCCACCCAACAAACAGAACCCTACGACTCTTTCCTCCATTCCTGGTTTTAGGACAATCCAGGATTTGAAAACAAGGCAATTTCTGACGGCTGTGCATCGGCGGAGGGATGCAGTCTGAGGTGCCCAAAGAGAGGGCAACCGATAGTCCAGACTGTTGCAGTGGCCTCGTCCAGTGAGACAATCCACAACTCCAGGGAACTGGAGTAGATCCCATGTATTAAGCTGGTGTGCTCTGAACCATCCCAGCCAGGAACCCGATATCCACTCTCACAAGAGGCAGGCAATATTAACACATCACATGAAGCAACGCAACTGGAGGCACCTGGTCGGTTCCTACACGGATTCAAAGACATTGCTATGGATGGTGAAATGCCTGGAGCAGAGAGAAACCGGTGCATGCATGCATGCACCAAACAGGACAATTAAAGGATCACCTGAGAACTGTCTGCCTTCATGTGGTTAATTAAACGGTTTGGGCAAGGCCCCCCACGATGTTCCTGAGCAATCCTGCTCTCCAACAGAACTGCCCCGGGGACATTTGGTGGTCATTTCCATCTCTCTGTGACAGCATGAACAGTTCAAGGAGGCAGTCACGGCTGGAGGAAAGTGGACAAAAAAACTGTCCACTTGGCACTTTTCCTTTCGGAGAGAAATATCCTGCCCCTGAGATGCAACAATCTGCAGCCTGGCGTCTCCTGGCGGCCGACCGGCTTTTTGGATCTTGCTTTCCTCTGGTGGGCCATGTTTGTTAAAATAATCAGAAGGTGACCAGGCATCTTCGAGGTCATTGAGTCCATCCCCCTAAATGCAGGACTTACAATGTTAAGGTGCGAATTTAGCATCCTAGTCCAAGAGAACCCCGTGGTCTCTCTGGGATCGCCAGCTTCTTCCACACGCCTGATGAATCCCAGGCTCGATGCACGGTCAGCAAGGACGGATCCTGGCTTCAGAAGGCCCCGTTTCCAGCAACGCAGGATGTGAAGCGCTTGTATCCCTGATGGAAGAAGCAGCGTCCAGATGAGGGTCCTCTGAATCCCACTGTCCCACTCGGGAGAAGAAGCCTCTCAGCCATCTGGGTCTGGAACCCACAGCTTCTCTCCACGGAGAATTATTGTGAGACTTGGGATATGAAAAGCTCCATCTTCTTAGAATCCCATCCTTCCTCCTGATCCTTTATATATATATATATATATAGCTTCTTTCAGGCCTCAGCAGCCGATGCTACCCGGGATGTCCCTTTGTCCAGGGTGCCCCTTGCAGAGGGCTGTCTTTTTCAGTACCAGGGGTCGGCTCGATGCTGCTGGTTGTAGAACTGGAGTCTCACCTGGTCTCTGATCTGACTGACCAGCACCTGCGAGAGTAGGATGCCAATCAGCTGTGGAAGAGAAAGGAAGGGAGCCAGGATGAGCCAGGGATCAGGCCCAAGTTTGATCTGTGCGTGGGAGCATGTGTTTCATACAGACAAGGATTGCAACCCACTTCACGGACATTTCTGGGCATTGAGGTGATGGGGATCTGGGAACCGCTGACTTTTACCGAGCCAGACGCCTGGTCCATCTTGGCCACCACCACCAGCTCTGACCGGCAGCTGTGGCAGGAGGCAGGAAGCTTTCTTGTATGTCTTCTCTACCATCAGTTTGGAACCACCTTACAGCAACCCAACCCTATCAGAGCTTTCAAGACAAGGGACACATTTAAGAAGAGCAGTGGTACCCCAACTTACAAGGCACCCGACATACGAAAATCCCAACTTAGCAAGCGCTCTCCCCCCATCAGCTGCTAACGAGCAAGATCGGGATTCCCCGTCTTGCGAGCAGCAGGTTGTGGGGTTTTAATTGCCTTCCAGTCACCAAGGCAAACCCTGCCTCGGTGACTGGAAGGCATCTCAAATTGCACGTGCAGCTTCTCGGGGGGAGGGGGAGGGGGTTCTCCATTGAAATGCATTGAGCCAATGTATTTCAATGGAAATGGCTATGGGAGCACTGGGCCAAAGCCAGCGCCAAGCAGCTGACTGGTGCTGGCTGGGAGAGGAATCACGCGGGCAGCTTCTCCTAACCCCCTGAAGAAGCCCGTGAATTTTAAAGCGGTTTCCCATAGGAATGCATTGAAACCCATTCTCTTTGGAATGGATTAACTGAATTTCAATGCATTCCTATGGGAAACTGCTCCTCGACTTACAAGATAACCGACTTACGAGCATTGGCTCGGAACGGATTAATCTTGTAAACTGGGGTACCACTGTAGTTTTGCCAGTTCCGCACACCACCCCAGTGAGTTTCCACGGCCAGATGGGGATTCAAACCCTGTTCTCTACAAATCCTAGTGCATCATTCCCTCCGCTACACCACAATGGGAACCCACAATGGCTAGGATGCTTTCTTTATCCCAGTCCTACCTGAAGATGGGTGGTAATATTCTCTGAAGCGCTTTTATCCAAGGAATTAACCAGGCCCAACTCCAATCTGCTTCTAAAACCAGGCGTTTTCCGGGGGGGGGTGTTGTGGCAATTCAGCCTCCTGGAACGGCAGCACTGCAGCCAAAACTCATAATCCAGGTTCAATCCCAGGGCACTGGCTTGAGGCTGACTCAGCCTTCCATCCTTTCGAGGTCAGTAAACTGAGTACCCAGTTTGCTGGGAGGTGGGGGGAGGGGAAGGTGTAGCTCGAGTAACAGCCAACTGCCCAGAGAGGACCTTAAATATGCTGGGGCATTTTGCTCTTTTTTTTTTTTAGCATGGGTGGGCACCTTCCCACACTGGGGGTTAAGGCTGTCCCACTGCTTTTCTTTGTGGGGAGGATAGACCTTTTTACACACTGTCCTATGAGCTGGTGTCCTCCATCATCACAACCTGCCCAGGGCACAGAAGACAGTTTTCTATTGGGTAGACCCGATACCACATGTTCCTCATTTAAGCCTTCCTGTTCTAAATTAAAAACACTCTGAACTTTTTCCTGGTAACCCCACCACCACCACCACCACCACAAAGAAAAAAGAAGGAAAAAAGAACTTGTGGGCCACTCCCTTCAACCTCCTCTACGAAACCAAACCAGAAAGCTTTGGCTGGTCAGAGCCACCGACTTATAGACAGTAACCATCACCTTTTATCTAAAACTTGGGGGGAAATAACCCAACATTTTCACAATCTAGGCAGCAGACTTGTTATGTGGGATGAGCATCTGAAATACGTCTTTCTTAAAATAAAAATAAAAAAAGAGGAACCATATTCCTAATCCTCATGGACTTGGAAAAAATATGGGATGTCCTTTATATTCAGACATGGATTCCTAGTGCGGTGCAGGCAACTGAGCGATGGGTTCAGAAGCCAGAGAAAAGGGTTCGAATTCCGACTCAGCCATGGAGAGCCACTTATTTTGAAAGTCCTTTTGGGGCTGCCCAATATTGGATGATGACACAGAACCCACATCGGTTGCCTGGGAGAGCTGGAGGCCAAACACGGCTTTTTCCCAGGAGATGGGGAAGGTGTCTCGGTCCGTGGGGTGGTAGTGGGGTGGTGGGGGGGGGAGGAGACCTCACCTGAGGAATGGCCAAGCCAAGGGCCACCCCACCGAGCAGGAAAAGGTTGCTGTGGATCCAGTTCACCAGCTTGTCGATGCAGCCGTTGGTGTAGATGAACTCGCTGGCTTCCAGGTAGCTGAGCGCCTGCATTCCTTGTCCACACAGGGTGTTGATGACCGACTGAGTGGGAGAAAGAGCCACCGAGTCACACGGAGAAGGCCAGCAGGGCAGCCGGCTCAGCTTGCTCAGTGATGGGTCAGTGTGTGACCTCCCCAAGGGACCTCCCCCCAAAAAAAACTCATGACCCTCCAGGGGTAGCAACTACACCCCCAGTGCCAGCTGCTCCTCATTCACCCTCTCCTGGGCTCAGCATCCTCCCAACTGGCTCGCCATTCGTGATCTGCTTATGATGTTCATTTATTTATTAGTTACGCTTCTATCCCATCATCCATGATATACTGGCACAAGCAAGTGGGGATTTGAACCCAGCTCCCCCAAAGACCAGCTCAATACACGAACTACTACAACAGTCGGACACCACTACCCCATGCAAATGAGGCGAGCACCCTGCACAGCCTGATCACAAGGAAAACAAACTTCTTGGGCCGTCTTGGAGGATGAATTCAGTTACAAACAAGGCTTGCAGTTTTGGAGCAACTGAGTCATATTTTTTTTTAAAAAAAAACTCAAAATTCTTTTTAAAAAGGAGGCACGTGGTTCAATTGCAGTATTGCAGGCCAAACTGTGCTCATGGTCTGAGTTCAATCCTTACAGATCCAGGTAGCCAACTCAGGGACCACTCAGCCTTCCATCCTTCTGTGGGCGCACAATGAATTGATACACGATCACACAGACTTTGTGTTTATAACCACTTGTGTTTATAACCACTTTTTGTTTATAACCACTTGTGTGATTGCACTGACACTATGTTTTCAATGTTAGTTTTCATCCCTCGTAACTTTTACGCAGAATTTTTACACTCTAACTGCTTGCGTCCTCTTGTAGCTTTAATGTTGTCTTTTAATGCTGCAAGATGATTCCCTGTTCTCAAACTTGAATATATCTTAATTGTACTGGACTGCATATTGTCTCTCCTTACTGCAAGCCGCCTTGGGTCCTTTTCCAAGGAGAATGGCCGGGTTAAAAAAAACCCTCTAAATAAATAAATAAAAAATAAACAATATCCTGTGTAGTTCAATTGTAAAATAAATAAATAAATAATAAACAATATCCTGCGTGGTTCAATTGTAAACCACGCTGAGACTGCTTTAACAGCTATGGGGTGGCACAGAACCAGCACATTTTGGGTTTTTTGTTTTATGCTGACTTATGATGGCAAAACCGGTGTGGGGGGAGAGAGGAAGGGATACTTAAAGGACTTCTGCCTGGGCTGCAAAAGGGGATGGGGGGGGCACTGACCCCTGGCTGCTTGGTTGGGCACCCTCTGGTTTAGAGTTGGCCTGGCCCCAAAGCACTCCCTTCCCATCCTGGATGGCAGCTTGGGAAGTTCTTCAGAGGCCCTCCTGGGCGCAGGCCCGAAGTGGTCTCAGGAAGCATACACTCAGAGGGGATGATTTATCTCAGTGGTTCCCAACCTGGGGGTCAGGACCCCATTGACTGATATCCCCTCCAACCTATCAAGCTGTAACTCACTCTCCCCCCTTCCCCCCCTCCTCCTGCAGACCCCAGCCGTTTGTGCCTTTTTCTTCACTGGCTCATGGAGACCCCTGTGAAATGGTCATTCGACCCCCCCAAAGGGGTCCCGACCCCCAGGTTGAGAACCACTGCTCTACTTGGAATGGCCACTGCTACTGCCGCCCGCCGTTTCCCAAAGGGGTGAGGAACCTCTCCCCCTCAGTCAGAGAAGGCAAGGATTGCACCTGCTCCCACCCATGGGTGCAAACCAAGCCTTCTGCGTCGCCTACCTGGTCATTGGCTTTCAGGCAGCAGGAGTAAGGCACAGAGCAGCGCTCCCGGCTGGGGTTGTGGGCTGTGCAGTTGAAATACATGTTTTGGGACCAGTCCTTGTAGGAGACGCCCCCGCAGCAACTGAACTGCAAGGAAGGAAAGGCGGGAGGAAGGGAGAAGCAAGACAGACAGAGGGGATCCAGGTTAAAAGGAGAGAAACAGGAGAAAGGCAGGTCGAGCCGATTTATGCACCTGCTCCAATCAAAAGAATCCCATCGCACCTTTTCCCCATCTCTCCAGCCTCACGCGCGGAAGAAAAGCTACCGACCACCCTTGTATAACAAATGGTTTGTATAACATAAAAGTTGAACAACATAAAAAATTACAGAGATAGGGGAAATTTGCTTAACAGAATCGCCTACAGGGCGAATCTGTACTACATAAAAATGGGATCACTCTGTTTTCAATGCATTGCTATGGGAAATTTGTATAAAGGAAAATTTGCTTAACAATTTCATTTGGAACAAATTAATTCCTTTATACAAGGAACCCCTGTATGTTCCCGCACAAGTACAGGAAAACCTGGATGTGCACAGCACTGATTGGGAAGTGCTAGCTAGGGCTGTCAACACGGAATTCCAAGCTTAGAAAAAGATCCCTTTTGGGCCAGGGATTGGGGGCTCTAACTTGCCCATGTGGTTAAGGGATTCTGGGAGTTGCAGTCCAAAAAAAGGGAAGGATTTTTCCAAGTTGGAAAGAAATCTCTCTGACCGTAAATTATACACTTAAAAATTCCCCCGCTGGGGTTTTCTTTTAAGCAGTCAGTTGACCTATGAATGGTTTCTGACCTCAGGGGATGGCCTGCGGGTTAAACCTTCCCTAGAGCTTAGGAAAGCTACTTTTCTAAAAAGAAAACCCCCAGAATATTCTTGGCCCCATGAGCTTGTATGCTCAAGCCTCTGCCCCATTTGGGGGAACTCGGTAAGACGCAGCTGAAAAGAAAAGAAAAGGAAAAAGAAAGAAACATTCCCGAGACCGGGCAGAACCCTACCTCCCTCTGCCCAAAGTCGATGAGATTCTGGAGGTCGAGGTCTTCTCGGTAATGCACGATAGCATTGCTGACGATCTCGCTCACCTTCCCTCGTGCCTGGAGGAGAAAGAAGCGGGACCGTTTCATGGGATCATGGGGTTGGAAGGGAGGGAGGGAGCTCAGCCAATTTCATTGTATAGTGGTTGTACAATGACAATAAAGGTTATTATATTATATTGGAAGGGGGCCTGTAAGGCCATCTAGCCCCACCCCTTGCTCAAGGCAGAAAGCCCAATCGAAGACGATCCGACAAAGAGGGTTATCTGACTTTCTCATGAATGCCATTGTCGTACTGCTCTAACAGTTGGGAAGTTTTTCCTGATATTCAGCCAAAATCTGGCTTCCTAGAACTGGAGTCCATTGTTACGTGTTCTGCCCTCTGGGATGACTGAGAACAGATCCCGGATCATCTTTGCAGGACTGCCTTTCAAGAATTTGAAAAGTGGTATCCTGTCTCCCATCATTCTTTTTTTGCTCAGGACTATAAACACCCCCAGAGCTGCCTAGATGCCCAAAGCACATCCGATCTCGCCTGATTTCGGAAGCTAAGCAGGGTCGGCCCTGGTTAGTACTTGGATGGGAGACCACCAGGGAATACCAGGTGCTGTAGGCGCCTGGAGTAGGAAGTGGCAAGCCACTCCAGTATTCCTGCCAAGAACACTCCATGGACATGAAGTCATGAAGAGTTGGTCACGACTGTAATGACACAACACACACACACACACATAAACACCCCCCACTTCTTTCTGTCTTTCCTTGTAGGGCCTGTTTTTTAGCAGAAGGAGGTGTGTGAGTGGCACAAACATTGTTTGTAATTTTAGGGGGTCAGGGGAGGAGAGAAAGGAATAGAACTGGGAAGAGAAGGAGGACCAGAGGTAGCAATCCAGAGCCGAGTCGATTACTTTTCTTTTGAGATCAAGTAGCTTTTTCAGTCTGAGAAAAGTTGGTGGGAAGCTTCCCATTTGTAGTGGAACCAAGCTGAACTATAAATCTTCACAGACGTACAGATATAAATTGCCGTATTTTTTTCTGTGTACAGTATAAGACATCCCCATGTATAAGATAACTGTTTGCAGAGACAAAGGTTGGGTGGATTCACAACTGTGTCGTTCTCTCCTTGGTTTACTTCTGTGGACAAGACGACCTTCCATTTTTAGTCTAACAATTTTATACAAAAAGACAGTCTTACCAATGGAAAAAAATATGGTAGGAGCCTCCCCACCAGCTTCCTCAGAATGAAGAAGCTACTTGGATCAGTAACAAATTGTTTCGACCCCACAAGAGAAGCAGATCCAGTTGCCATGACTCAACTCAAGGGTAACCTCGCCTGGAGGACTGAGAATCTCCACAGAGATAGAAATAAAATAAATTACTTTTCCAAATATTATTCCCAGACCAGACAGACACACACAGACAAACAGACAGATGGGCGGGTAAGTAGACAGGCTCTGGGCACCCACCTTATCAGAAAAGATGAACCCCAGAATCCCGGCTACCAGCTGCAGCAGAAAGATGACTGTCAGGCAGACGGAGAACTGTTGGGTTGGCAGAAAAGCATTCTTACAAGAGGCAATTTTATCCTTATTTTCACTTAAGTACCTTTTCAATTGCTTTCTGTCCAGCTGTATTCAAACACACCCTGGATTTTAGTCCGTACATTCCCAGAGCGACCCAAGATGATGAACCCTACCCCAACACAGGTTCAACACTTTGGGACACTTGTTTAAACTTCGGACTACAACTCAGAGTGGACCCACCACTCCCCACCCACCTCCGTTTATTCCAAAGGGTTCAAGGCCACATAAATCTCCTCTGAAGAACACTGCGGCTGGGTTGGATTAAGGCGGTGTATGCGTCTCTCTGTGTCTATGGACACTCCTAACCAGCATTAGCTACTCACCTCTCGGACACAAAACTGACCCTTCGAGAAGTAAATCATCCCGTAAAAGTCTGTAGGGGCACATTTTGTATCATATACCCCATTCCACCACCCCACCCAAGGTTGTTGTTGTTGTTGTTGTTGTTGTTGTTGTTGTTGTTGTTGTTGTTGTTGTTGTTGTTGTTGTTGTTGTTGTTGTTGTT
>JAHTLZ010000161.1:661224-700646 GCA_023846285.1 Phrynocephalus versicolor | reverse complement strand
TGTCACTGGCAGTCTAGACTTGTAATTCTGGGAGTTGTAGTCCAAAACATCTGGAGTCCCAAAGGTTCGCCACCACTGGTCTAGGTCTAGGATAGGTATGTCCAAACTTTGGCCCTTCAGATGTTTTGGACCACAACTCCCACAGTCCTTTGTCATTGGCAATACAGGCTTGGAATTCTGGGAGTTGTGGTCCAAAACATCTCTAGGACTTCCTTGTGGGTCTTCCTCACAGTCCTTGGGATGTGTAGTAGTGTTCTCCAGCATCCCAATTCAAAGGCATCTGCTCAAGACAAGAGCCTCGTGGCCCAGTGGTTAAATGCCTGTCCTGCAGGTAAAACTGTGCTCAGTCACGACCTGGGGTTCAATCCCAGGTAGATGGCTCAAGGTTCACTCAGCCTTCCATCCTTCTGAGGTCGGTAAAATGAGGACCCAGCTTGCTGGGGGGGGATGTGTAGCCTGCAAACTGTAATTAAAACTGTAAACCACCCAGAGATTACTCGAAGTGGCATGGGGCAGTATATAAGCAGAACAATTCGCTTTGCTTTTTCCTCAAAGCCCAAGTTGCACAACCAGACGAAAGTGGCATGATAGGTCTTCTGATCTCCAGACTATGGTCATCGTTTCGGATTAATTTGACAGCCAAGGAAGTTGAGCTGCTTCGTTAACCTCGTTGTTCAGCCTAACCCTTACTTGCTCATTTGCTGCTGGTTGCCATTGTCCTTGCTTTCCTGGTGCTTTACACAATTTCCCTCATTTCGGAGCAAAACCCCAACGTGGTCCGTGATTATCTTGAGGGAAGCCCCCTCTGGGTTCAGCTGGACACACTCCCAAGGAATCTTCTACAGTCATCGCGCTACCCCCCCCCCAGCCTCTTTCATCCGGTGCATCACGCAGGATGCACATTGGACAGGAATGGCTTTGTGCATGTTTACGCATCTGCAGATACTTTTGGGGTGGGAGAGATTTAGCCACCCATTCGCACCTACACTCATCTGTCCACTCACACATTCTTTCTGCCCCCCCTGCCAATCCAATAAGGCTGGGGGGGGTAACAGAACCCCTTCCAAAATTGAGCCCTAGCATCTGGCAACCACAAAATCCAGATTTCCGCAAGTAACACTTGACTGTCCAACCCTAGACAGGTTTTCCAGGAAGCACCATTGCGAGCCTCTGCCTCTCCCTGCCTAAAGCTGTGTTTGTCAAGGGAGGGATCCTGCCCTTCCCCCGCCTGGGCTCCACAGTCCACACTGTAAACCGAGGTCGGGCTGAGAAATACATGGCCTCTAATTAAGGGGGGGGGGGGAGGGAGAAGCGGGGACACTAAAAATGCCATTGAAAAATAAAAACAGATTGCGAAACGAAGGGGTTGGCTTTGCTTCACTCCGAGTCCTGCCCGACCCAATTCAACGGCACCTGTTTCCCAGGACACACAACAACACAACACAACACAACACAACACACGCATCCCCCTCGGGCTGGAGAGCGACCCCACTTTCCCCGGACACGCAACCTAGCACACATTCAAGACGAAACGCGTGAAGCGCCCGCCCTGGTAGATTTTGCCCCCCGCCCCCTCCTCTCCCGGGCGACCCGCGTGTTTGCACGTGGGGATGCAGGGGCACCTTCTCGGGGATTTCCCCCTGCGCCGCTACTGCTCCTGTCCGTCTCCACCCGCCTCCCGGGCAACCCGCGTGTTTGCACGTGGGGATGCAAGAGCACCTTCCCGGGGATTTCACCCTGCGCCCCTACCGCTCCTGTCCGACTCGACTCGACTCGCCTCCCGGGCGACCCGCGTGTTTGCACGTGTGGACGCAGCAGGGGCACCTGCACAGAGAGGGCGGGGGGGCCGCGCTCCACCCACTGGGGATTCCCCCTCCCCCTCTTCCACGGCGATTCCCCCCTGCTGCCTCCCTACCGCCCCATCCCAGCCCCCCCACCCCCACCCCATATCCCCAGGGGCCCGATCCCGGCCGCTCGGGCTCACCCAGAAGACCATGTTGAAGAAGAAGAGGAGGTACTTGACCAGGGGGCTGACGAAGGAGAAGTCCTCCCCGAGGGCGGCGGCCCCCCCGGAGCCCCTCGCCCCCCGCTTCTTCCCCATAGCCGCCGCCGCCCCCTCCCCGGGTCTCTCTCTCTCTCTCTCTCTCTCTCTCCGGCCGCGGGCGGGCGATCCACCTCTCCAGCCGCCGCTCTGCTGCTCGAGCGCCCGGACAAGGCCCGCCCCTTTCTCGCCTGCCTGCTCTCCCATTGGCCGAGCCGCCCTCCGCCGGCCTTCCCATAGGTGGCCCTCGACGTCAATCGTCCGCCCCTCCCCTCCTCCCCTCCCTTCTTAGAACGTTGTGTATCCTTTTCCGAGCGGCACCTGTTAAACCAGGGGAGGAAGGTGGGGGGTCTTAAAGGGGCCGCACCCTGCCTTCCCATGGGGTAGGGTTGGGGGGTGAGGCCCCTCGACTAAGGGGGCAGAGGGTGATGCATTAAATTAAAGCAAGGATTATTAGGAACCTCCGGCCCTCCAGATGTCTTGCGCCAGCGCCGGCCTTCATCGGTTGGCCAATACCAGGCACGGAATGCTGGGAGTTGTTGTCCAAAACATCTGGATTGCCAAAGGCTCCCCAACCTCTGTGCATTAACAGGACGTTGGGGTCTGCCAGCAACCCCTTTGCAGTCGGCTTCTAGATTTATATTAATGACTGGGCTCAGGGGCGTACCTGGGGGGTGGGTGGGCAGAAGGGTACATCTGCCCCCGGGCGCAGCAATCTGGGGGCGCCTCGAGGGGGAGCAGGAGGAGGAAGCCCTGCACCCTCTCGCCACCCGGCGCTCCTCCTTTCCCCTAAAGCAGGCATGTCCAAACTTCAGCCCTCCTGATGTTTTGGACCACAACTCCCAGAATTCAAAGCCTTTATACCTTGTATAAAGGAATTAATTCGTTCCAAATGAAATTATGTTAAGCAAATTTTCCTTTATACAAATTCCCATAGGAATGCATTGAAAACGGAGTACAGTAATCCCATTTTTATGTTGTATGGATTTTCCCCATAGGCGATTATGTTAAGCAAATTTCCCCCTATCTCCGGAATTTTTTATGTTGTACAAATTTTATGTTATACAAGCTGTTTGTTATACAAGGCTCCACTGTATTTCCAATGGCAAAGGACTGTGGGAGTTGTGGTCCAAAACATCTGGAGGGCCGAAGTTTGGGCATGCCTGCCCTAAAGCTTGGTGAGGGCACCCCCTTCACCGCCATGTGCACACACGCACACATGTGTGCCTGTCCACTTCCCAGGGTTTGTCCCCCCCTGTTGCTAGGTGGGTGTGATGGGGGGTGAGAGGAAGCGTGCAAAAACAAACTTTGCCCCCAGGCACTCCAAATCCTGGCTACGCTTCTAGGCTCAGAACATACTTGTGTCACTCCTCACCCATTCCACTCTCCCCCCCCCCCCCAAAAAACCCTCTGGAGAGCGGTCAGCTTTGTGGTGCAGAGTTGGAAGGACTGGACTAAAGAGAGAGAAGGCCTTGACCCAGTCTTAGAATCCAAGAATGACGGAGCAGGAAGGGGGTTGTCCAGCCCGCCCACCCTCCCCCCTGCTCAAAGCAGGGATCCCAAATCCAGATATACTATGCCTACAGCCTTCCCTCTGTCTATCAGGGAGGTTACCCGGTCCAAAACAAAACAGATCAGTCTGGCAGGATTTGCTCCTGCCAAGCAGCCTTTTCCTCAGAGGGAAGGTACCAAAATGAAATACATAAATGATCTAATCAAGTGAGGAATCTAATCAAGCCTGACCTTCACACAGAAATGGCTCCTGCCAATATCATCCTGAAGTGGCTTAATAAGCTAGCCACTTTGGGATGTTGGCAAATTAATTTCTTCTAGACAGAGGGCAGAGAAAGTAGGGGATTTTTTTTTTACTGTTTATAGACTACTGTTGATGTGTTGCATTCATTATTGGAAAAATGAAATATATTTTATTTGCCTTCTCTTAAAGGGATGGTCCAGAAACTACCTGTGACCAAAGGCATGGATTCGACTGTGGATGGTTTCATGACCCTTTAGGTGAGACAAAGAAAATAGGCTAAGGCTTCTGAAAACTGTCGGCTGCAAAGTCGGCAGCTCAGCGGTTCGAATCCCGGGTGCCACGGAGTGGAGTGCGCTCCCACTAATAACCCCAGCTCCTGCTATCCTAGCAGTTCAAAAGCATGTAAATGTAAGTAGATAAATAGGTACTGCCATAAAAAGTGGGAAGGTAAAAACAGTGTTTCCTTGCAGTCCATGCCGGCCATGTGGCCATGGACTTGCACAACACTGGCTCTTCGGCTTGAATATGGAGATGAGCACCACCATTAGAGTTGGACACGACTAGCACACATGTGCAGGGGAAACCCTTACCTTTTTAATGTGATCTCTGTAATCTGTCCCAGTCAGCAATCTGGTCGCTGTGTTCTGGACCCGTTGAAGTTTCCTGAAATCTTTCATCAGGAGTCCCACATGGAGTGCATTACAGTAGTCCAGCTGGGAGGTCACCAGGGCATGTGTCACAGTGGCCAGAGCTGGTTTCTCAAGAAATGGGCGTAACTTGCGTACTAGCTTTAATTGTGCAAATGCGTGCCTGGCCACAGCCGTGACCTGGGATCTAGGCTCAAGGATGAGTCCAAGAGTACCCCCAAGTATGCTCTGTGGAGTGGGCTGAGCAAATGCATTGCCTGATTGCACCAGCTTATCCCTGCCCCGCTCCAAAAGATGATTCGCAGCATTGTTTTGTTTGTGGGAAATTGATACCTTTATGGTAATTTAAGCTAACTGGGGTCTTAAAATGGGGGAAAAGAGGAGCATCTATCTATCTATCTATCTATCTATCTATCTATCTATCTATCTATCTATCTATCTATCTATCTATCTATCTATCTATCCCATGAATTCATTCTCTTCCTTCCTCTTCCTTCCTTCCTTCCTATCCATCTATCCCTCCCTCTCTCTCTATCAATTTCTTTTGTTTTCTGTCTATCTATCTATCTATCTGTCTGTCTGTCTGTCTTAACATCCAGTTTCCTTAACAAAACATCTGACTAGCCAAACAGAATAATAAAACAACAATGTTGTTAAGAGTGAAAAAATAAAAACAGTGCCTCTGGTGCCTCGCCCTGGGCTTCAATCACTAGATTGCATTTGGAATATTCTGGGAAATATATGCTGAATTCTTGATCGAGTCGAGACTCATCTTAAAAATCAGGCTTTGGGGCTTTGGGCATGACTGACTTTTGGGCTTAAAAGGCAACATATTTGAGGCGAAGATGTTAAATGTCTTATGCCTTTGCTTTTATGGCCATGAAAGAGAGACAATGCTGTAAAGAACACAAATAGGATTTCAAGCTCCTCCTGGCAACGAACAGGGTCCCTGGCAGGAGGGGCGTTGTCTAGTTTGGCACATCTACAGGAGGAGGAGAACAAGGAAGGAATAAGGGGAATCCACTCCCTGCCAACCAGGCCATGGCCTGCAAAGGGATATGATTGAGACGTACAAAATAATGCGGGGCATGAGTCAAGTGGATAGAAGGACGCTCTTCTCCCTCTCACAAAATACCAGAACTAGGGGACATCCACTCAAATTGAGGGTTGGGAGAGTGAGAACAGACAAAAGAAAATATTTATTTACCCAGCATGTTGTTAGTCTGTCCCTGCCACAGGATGTGGTGATGGAATCTGGCCTGGATGCCTTCAAAAGGGGATGGGACAGATTCCTGGAGGAAAAGTCCATCACAGGTTACAAGCCATGATGGAGATATGTAATCTCCAGGCTTAAAACCGGGGTACTTCAAGGGCCAGATGCAGGGGAGTGGTATCAAGAGACAGATAACTAGTCTCGTGCACTCCCAGACTCATCTGGTGGGGCCACTGTGAGATACAGGAAGCTGGACTAGATGGGCCGTTGGCCTGATCCAGCAGGGCTTTTCTTATGTTCTTATGTTCCAAAACTGTAAACCACCCAGAGACTACCTGAAGTGGTATGGGATGGTATATAAGCAGAACACTTTGCTTTCTTTCATGCTCCTTATAATCACAAGAAAACACAAGAAAATCTAGGTGTGGGATACAGATCAGGAAGGAGCTTGTACATGAAACAGTAAGGGCCATACGGGGAGGGCTGGTGGGTTCTGGTAGAGACCATTCATTCTGTAATCCAGATTGAAATCCAACTTGTTTTTGCATTTTTCCCCCTCAGGCGGGATTTGCCTCCACTCAATGCCAGCATCCTTATTTCTCATGCCTCCAGCTCTTTCTCGGGCCTCTAGCATTCCACTATGCACACAGCCACATATTTTTCATGGTTAGAACCAGTCATTTAAGAGAGATTAAGTAGGGCAGATATGTTAGTGTCTTGCGAAAGAACAAGCCACAAAGAACCCTGAGGCAGCTGAAAGATTAAGATGTTATTATTGTAACCTTAGCCAGATCCATAAAGTGCTCTGGCATAAATACACGAACCTATATGGAGGTGAGGGCAAAGAAAACAAGGGTCTACAATAAGTGTCAGAATTTTATGGGGCAAGATAGAAAATTCAGATAAAATGGCTAATAATAAACTTTAATACGATCAACAGATCAAAAACAAACAACATAGATCAGCAACGAAATCACACAAGAACAGAAAGAAATCAACATATATATATATAGCATGCATTGAGCACAGCTAACTCCCAGGGAGACAAATTTCCTTAGACAACCATTAAGACAGTGACCCTACCCCCCAATACATATGTAAATACATGCATTTTTAAAGATTAGGGTACCATTTTCGCCTGCAAGCTAATGCCACTGCACAAAAGCTGGTAATGGTTCAATGTCAAATTTATAAAGCTGTTCTGAGAACTGGACTGTTAAACAGAAGTCAAAATTAAGTGAAAACTTACCCAGGCTCTAGATATGACTGTCCTCCAGCCTTAGTAGGGACCAATGCTAGGAACTTTTGTGGGCAAAGTATATTCTGTGCAATGGTGCTGCAGCCTTAAGTTTATTCCTTCCCATGTTATTTTAGAGCCCTTATTTGCTGCCTGCAGACTACCTTCCCAGGGGAGTGCAGAACAACTGTGCAGTGGCCCAGCTACAAAATTTCAGTTGAGCAACTGATATTGTCAAAGGGAAATAAATGAAGATAGCTTATATGTCAGGGATGTGAATGTCACTGAGCCTCTGGGGAACAGTGACCATGCTGCAATGTCCTTTGCCATGTATGTTGGAGGAAGAGTGTCAAGCAAATCAGACATAAAAACCCTTGATTTTCGAAGGGCAAACTTCCCTCAGATGAGGAAACTAGTTAGAAAGAAATTGAAGGGGAAGGTTGGAAGAATCCAATCTCTTCAGAGTGCATGGAGCCTGTTTAAAACAACAATAATAGAGGCCCAGCACAAGTGCATACCACAAAGAAAGAAGAGCTCATTTAAGTCCAAAAGGGCACCATCATGGTTAACGAGTGGAGTTAGAGAGGCTCTAAAGCGCAAGGAGAGGTCCTTCTGTAAATGGAAATCCTCCCCAAATGAGGAAAATAAAAAGGAACACAAACTCTGGCAAAAGAAATGTAAGAAGATGATAAGGGAGGCAAAGAAAGATTTTGAGGAACACATGGCTAGCAATATAAAGGGTAATAATAAAAGCTTCTTTAAATATGTTAGAAGTAGAAAACCTGCCAGAGAACCAGTTGGCCCTCTGGATGGTGAGGGAGGAAAAGGGGAGGTTAAGGAGGACTTGGACATTGCAGATAAATTGAATGAGTTCTTTGCATCTGTCTTCACAACAGAAGACCTTGAGCAGATTCCGCTGCCTGAACGGCCCCTCTTGACTAAAGAATTAAATCAAATACAGGTTAAAAGAGAGGAGGTTTTAGGACTAATTGATAAAATGAAGATTAACAAGTCACCGGGCTCAGATGGGATCCACCCAAGGGTTATTAGGGAACTGAGAAATGAAATTGCAGATCTCTTAACGGTAATTTGCAACTTGTCTCTTAAAACGGCCACAGTGCCGGGGGACTGGAGGATAGCAGATGTCACACCAATTTTTAAAAAAGGAAGGAGGGGGGACCCAGGAAAATACAGGCCAGTTAGCCTTACATCTGTCCCAGGGAAGATGGTGGAAAGCCTCATCCAAGAGAAAATCTTAAAACACATAGAAGAACAAACCTTGTTGAGAGAAAATCAGCATGGCTTCTGCAAGGGTAAGTCTTGTCTGACAAATCTTTTAGAATTTTTTGAAAAGGTCAACAGGCATGTAGATTTGGGTGAACCGGTGGATATAGTCTATCTGGATTTTCAAAAGGCTTTTGACACAGTCCTTCACCAGAGGCTGCTGAGAAAATTGCACAGTCAGGGGATAAGAGGGCAGGTCCTCTTATGGATTGAGAACTGGTTGAGATCCAGGAAACAAAGAGTAGATGTCAATGGGAAATTTTCACAATGGAGAGAGGTGAAAAGCGGTGTGCCCCAGGGATCTGTCCTGGGACCGGTGCTTTTCAATCTGTTCATAAATGACCTGGAGACAGGGATAAGCAGTGAGGTGGCCAGGTTTGCAGATGACACAAAACTTTTCCGTGTGGTAAAAACCAGAGAAGATTGTGAAGAGCTCCAGAAGGATCTCTCCAAACTGGGGGAATGGGCTACGAAATGGCAAATGTGTTTCAATGTAGCCAAATGTAAAGTAATGCATATTGGGGCAAAAAATCCAAACTTTATCTATCAACTCATGGACTCTGAGTTATCCGTGACAGATCAGGAAAGAGATCTTGGTGTGTTGGTGGACAGCTCCATGAAGGTGTCTCCCCAATGTGTGGCAGCAGTGAAGAAGGCCAATTCCATGCTAGGGATTATCAAAAAGGGGATTGAAAATAAAACAGCCAACATTATAATGCCATTATACAAAACAATAGTAAGGCCGCACCTGGAGTACTGAGTACAATTCTGGTCACCACATCTCAAGAAAGACATATTGGAACTGGAAAAGGTGCAGAAGAGAGCGACCAAAATGATTGCTGGGCTGGGGCACCTCCCTTATGAGGAAAGGCTAAAACATTTGGGGTTCTTTAGTCTGGGAAAAAGGCGCCTGAGGGGGGATATGATTGAGACGTACAAAATAATGCAGGGTATGAGTAAAGTGGATAGAGGGAAGCTCTTCTCCCTCTCACAAAATACCAGAACTAGGGGACATCCACTCAAACTGAGGGCTGGGAGAGTAAGAACAGACAAAAGAAAATATTTTTTCACCCAGTGCGTTGTTAGTCTGTGGAACTCCCTGCCACAGGATGTGGTGATGGCATCTGGCCTGGATGCCTTCAAAAGGGGATTGGACAGATTCCTGGAGGAAAAGTCGATCCCGGGTTACAAACCATGATGGAGATGTGTCATCTCCAGGCTTAAAACCAGGGTACTTCAAGGGCCAGATGCAGGGGAGTGGTATCAGGAGACAGATATCTAGTCTCATGCGCTCCCAAACACATCTAGTGGGGCCACTGTGAGATACAGGAAGCTGGACTAGATGGGCCTTTGGCCTGATCCAGCAGGGCTCTTCTTATGTTCTTATGTTTAACTGCATACCTAAATAGCTGCTAGACAAGGTTCCTGACCAGAGCAGCCAGGATGAGACTTAGAGGCATAGATTTGTGGTGGGTCTGCTCCGTCTCGGAATAGCAAATGTAGAAAGTGGTGCTGGAGGAGGGTTTAGGATTCCTCTCCATCTGCAGTCCTGATGGCTCATATCCCGAGTTTGATCCCAATGGGTCAGGTCGCTTGCCAGAGGTTCACTCAACCTTCCATCCCCCTGAGGGTGGTAAACTGAGGACCCAGCTCACTTGGGATGGGTGGAACACAATGTATAGCTATCATTGGATCACAAACCACCCAGAGAGTGCTTTAATTAATTAATTAATTAATTAATTATGAATATTTTTAACCCTCCTTTCTCCTTGGAAAAGGACATAAGGTGGCTTACAATAATAAGGGACATTATACAGCCCAGAGCACTTAAGACATATTCAAGTTAAGGACAGGGAATTAGAAGAGGCATCCTAGAATGTTAAAAGGTAATGTTACCAGTTTTTACATATTATTTTTGAGTCCGTGCTGAACTGAACTGTATAAGTCTGATTTATTGAAGCCAAGCCAAAAGTAACAGTCACAGGTTTCACCCTGGATGGTGTGAGTGAGTGATGAACATTGGTTCAACATCAGTTTTTATACATACAAACCAGTTAAAGGTTTCCCTCAAACTACATTGGTGGGTAAGTGTTCACAGTGGTTGATTATCCAATCTCTGGTGCCATTAAGCTGTTGATGGTGCAAATCCTTGAGTCAATGTTCCATAGACTGGTTTCCTATTGTTCAACTGGGCCCAGTCTGGCTGAGACAGGGAATGTGGAACTCCAGACAATGGGACAATCTACTTCCGACAATGGGACAATCGCCTACCCCTCAGGCACAGTTTACCCTGGGGGTAATCCTCTCATGCAGGTGTTCTGCCACTTCCTGGAGAAGTATACTTCCAGTTAATTTATATTCTTAATGAATTCAAGCTCGTATAATTTATCTAGCTGGAATAAATGATTTGGAGCCTGATTTCTCATGGTATCAGTAACGTTAAAGCTACAAAGAGCACACAAAATGGAAAAAAAAACCATTATGAGGGACGGAAATTAACATGGAAAACACTAGTGTTCTTATGAAATCAGTCAATGTAATCATGCATGGTAATCCATATAAAAGTCACATAGTAGGTAGTCCAGGCATCTCCAAACTTTGGCCTTCCTGATGTTTTGGACCACAATTCCCAGAATTCTAAGCTTAGATTGCCAATGACAAAGGACTGTGGGAGTTGTGGTCTAAAACATCTGGAGGGCCAAAGTTTGGACATGCCTGAGGTAGTCCATCATTCAGTGAAAGTTTGTATGGAAGTGAGAGCTGGACTATAAAGAAGGCTGATTGCCGCAGAATCGATGCTTTTGAGCTGTGGTGCTGGAGGAGAGTCTTGAGAGTCTCCTGGACTGCAAGGAGATCAAACCTATTCATCCTGAAAGAAATCAACCCCGAATGTTCACTGGAAGGACAAATTTTGAAGCTGAGGCTCAAGTACTTTGGCCACCTCATGAGGAGAAAGGACTCCTTGGAAAAGTCTCTGATGTTGGGAAAGATTGAAGGCAAAAGGAAAAGAGGATGGCAGAGAATGAGATGGTTGGACAGTGTCATCGATGCAACCAATATAGATTTGACAAAACTACGGGAGGCAGTGGAAGATAGGAAGGCCTGGTGAGCTCTGGTCCATGGGGTCACGAAGAATCGATCACGAATGAACGACTGAACAACAACAGCAAAACACAGAATTGGAGGCATGTAACTGTTCATCCCTCTTTATCAGGAGAATGGATTTTTTTACCTTGTGATTCCTTCCCTAGTTTAAATAGGAAATTTTGGTATCTCCTCTGGCCTTGAACATGGCAGCTCTAAACAAAGATGGCAGTTTCCATCCAAACCAATCTCCCAGGTACTTCAACTAAAAAGTATTTCTTCATCCACATATTTTTTTCAATTTATTTTATGTTGAATTATTGGCTGCTTCTATCTGCATTTTCCTTTTTGTGTTACATGCAGAAAGTATGCAAATGTTCTGTATTTTATGATTATTATTATTTTGGTCTCTAATCTTTGGACTTCTTAATTGGTTGCCATCTTGATCTAAGAAGTTCCTAGCATCTGTTTATAATCCACTTTTCAGTCGCTTCTGGGATTTTTAAATAGTTGCCTATATTAAAGGCCATGATTCCATAGTGTAGAATCCAGTACAAACTGCACAATGTACAGTACTTTTTAAAAGCAAGTTCCAAGTTCCTGTTGCGTATTGCGTTGTTCATCTTTCGACATTGCTCCAGGCGATGTCTATTCTGACTTTAACTGTGCGGCCATGAGGGTGAATTTAATATTTTCACTTTCAAAATAAGTTTTTCCTTGTTGACTCTCTGCTAAGGAATCCTCAGCCACTGGCGAGTGCTGGTGGAGGCAGTCAATCTGTAAAAGCCTGTTAAGCCTCCCTGCCACTCCCAGGAAGCAAGAGCGCCCAGGCTACGAACACACCCAGCGCTCCAATGCTTTGGGCTACTGCAGCAGCAGGAGACAATTATGGGCAGGCAAATGGAATTTCGGAGAACTGGCACCAGAAAAATGGGCTTCTAAGCTTTGGCATCCAATATTTGAAACCACCCTTCCCACATGAGCGAGTGCCAGACATGTTTTCGATGCGAGGTGGAGAGATAAGAAAGGGCTCTTTCCCAATCATGGGGCACATAAAACCCAGCCGTTACTTAGAGCGGTCGCCACTTGTAAAAACAACAACAACACAGTCTCTTGCTTGGCAGAGAATTTATTTGTTTGCCACCTTTCTCCTAGAACAGCAGCTAAAAGAAATAAAGACTACACCGTTATACTAGCACAGTCAAGAGTTTAATTTGAAGTGGTATCTTTGGTAAACAGGGTCCCTTAAGGTGGGTAGGAAGGAATATAACCATGAATAACGACCTCTGTGTTGCTTATTGATACTGAGGAAAACCAGCTGCAGTTCTAGCCAGTCACCATGGGGATAGATGGGTGGTATAAAATTATAATAAGCAAGCAAGCAAACAAAATCTACTGAAATTGCACCCACTTTCATAGTGGGATGACCTGTAAGGATAGAGAGGGAAGAACCCAAATGGAAGCAACAACAGGGAAGAAACAAATGCATTTATTTATTTAAATATTTAAATATTTTAATTATAAATATAACATATTTTTATCCCCCCTCTCCTTAGAGCGGCTTACATCACTTAATTACACTAGACATCACTTAATGACAATATTTAAGGCTAAAAACAGTTGTAAGAACACAAATTCTAATAAGAATAAAATAAATGCTACACTAAAAGTTGGTAAACAAAAGCAACACCCTTCAAGCCCATGAACAACCAGAGACGAGGTTTTAGTAAATAACAGTGTATTAAATATTATTGATGGTCTGTGTACAACTTCCATCGGTTCAACAGGTTCCCTGAGAGATAATTTCTCAGTCCAGCTGCTCTTTAATATGGGCATTTCAAATGAAGTTATCCAAAGTGGAAGATCCTCAATCTCTTCTGACTGACAGCAGAGGCGTTGAGCCAACTCAGCTTCTGAAACCTTTGTCGCCTCTCAGGTTTGACACAGCTCCCTCCTCCACACTTTTCCTTTTTGAATAGACGTGAACTGTCTATTCTGGCAGTTCCACTTCTTCTGATTCCATCTTAACACAAAATATGTGGAACCTTAAAGACTAACTTTCATATTTTAATGTAACGTTTTGTGGACATGTCAATTTCTTCCGACATAGAGCAAACATATTTCATTGGTTTATGTAATTTCACCTTCCGAGTGAAATTAGGACTGCAGAGTCCCTCCCGGCATTTAAGAAGCTGTTAAAAATTTGGCTTTATACGTTTGGTGATCAAGGAGGTTGATTCAGTTTTATAAATAGGTGCTATGAGTTTGTTTGTCTGCCCGTTTTTCACCATCTTGCCTTAGTAATGTTTTGTATTTATAGCTTTTTAAATTTTCATTCTACTGATTGTTGTTGGGTTTGTTTTTGTTCTTTATGTCGTATTGTGGAACCAATTATTATTTTTCTCTCTAATTTGTTGTATACTATTCCTTGTTAACGGCCCTGAGTTCCCATCTGGGAAAATCTGGTGGTATATAAATAAATAAATAAAATAAGCCAAATAAATGATCAATTTATGATCATTTATTTGGCTTTTGTTGTAAATTGCCCGCAGTCCCTCGCCAGAAATTGGAGTGGTCTAGAAATGCAAAAATAGATAGATAGATAGATAGAGAATGAATTCATGGGAGATAGATAGACAGAAAGAAACAGAGTGAATTAATGGGATAGATAAATAGCTAGATAGCTAGATGATAGATAGATAGCTAGATAGCTAGATAGCTAGATAGCTAGGAAGGAAGAGAATGAATTAATGGGATAAATAGACAGACAGATAAAATGAATAAAAGGAGAGGGAGAGGGGAAGGGCTACGCCGGCTGAACTTCTGCCTGTATGAACAGGGGCGGGGCGGGAGGGAACGAGCATGAACGAAACGACTTCTAGACGGAGCGCAAACGACGCCCCTCCCTTCCCCCCCCCCCAGCGGGAGGCGCCTCTTCCCGCCTTTCCGGTCGGCCACTTCCGGGTGGGGCGCGTGCTCCCAGCCCGGAGGCCTTTGCAGGCGGCACAACGCGCGGCCCGGCCGGAAGTGCGTCGCCGTCGCCCGTCGTTTCCGGGCGGGAGCGCCGCGAGGGAGGAAAAACCAGGACGGGCGGGCGGGCGGGCGCGAGAAAAGGAGGGAGGGAGGGAGCGGGCGGGCCTTTCCCTCCCCCCGTGAGGAGGAGCCGCCGCCGCCCCCCAAGGGGACTTTAGTAGCCTCCGTTCTCCCCTTCCCGTTGCCGGGCCGGAACGTTGGGCGCTCGGGGCGGGGTTTCCGGAGGGGCCGTCCTCGCGGTGACACCGACCCTCTGACCTCCCTCCGCCCCCTCCCTCCCTCCCGGGCGCGCTTCCCTCACGGTAACGGCCTCCTCGTCGCCGCCCGGCCGCCATGGCTGCGGACTAGGCCTGAGGCGGAAGGGCCGCAGGAGGAAGAGGGAAGCGGTGAGGAAGGCGGAGGAGGAGGAGGAGGAATTGGAGGAAGAGGCCTGAGGCGGCGGCGGCGGCGGCGGCGGAAGATGGATCCCGGCGGCGGACGCGGGCCGGGCGGTGGAGGCGGCGGCGGCGGCGGACTCGGTTCCGGCGGCGGCCTCGGTATCGGCGGCGGCGGCGGCGGGGGCGGCGCGGGAGGGAAGCCGAACCTGCAGGTGGTCTACCAGGCCGTCCAGGCCCTCTACCACGACCCGGACCCCAGCGGGAAAGAGCGCGCCAGCCTCTGGCTCGGGGAGCTCCAGCGATCGGTGAGGACGAAGAGGAGGCGGGTGGGGGTCGGGGTGGTGGGGGGTCGGGAGGGGGGGGGGTCGGAGCGAGGAGGGCCTCAAAAACGTGCTGACTGAGCGACGGCCGCCTTCCCCCCCCCGCCGCCGGGGATTCTGGGACTGGGAGTCCCTAGAAGGAAACTTATGGGGCGTGAGGGGGGCCCATATGGATCTTGGAGGGAGGAGGCCAGAGGTGTTGGGGGTGGGGGGGTTGAGGAAAGAGGTAAACGGGCCGCATCGGGGTGGGTGGGTGGGGCCGACCGGGGAAGGGGCTGATGGGGCTCCCCGGCAGGCAGGCCTGAGGCCGAGAGAGAGCGGGCTCTTTGGGGAGAGGGCCGAAGGAGGCGAAGAAGGGCTTCTCCACAGGGCCTTCCGGGTGGGTCTGATTCTATCGAGAGAGCTGCCTAGGTGCCCTGTTAAGCACATCCGACCTCGCCTGATTTCGGAAGCTAAGAAGGGCCAGCCCTGGTTAGTACTTGGATGGGAGACCACCAGGGAATACCAGGTGCTGTAGGCTCCTGGAGTAGGAACTGGCAAGCCACTCCAGTATCCCAGCCAAGAACACTCCATGGACATGGGGTCACGAAGAGTCGGTCAGGACTGTAACGATACAAAACACACACACACACACACACACAGACTGACTGACTGACTGACTGTGCTACTGCTTCCACCTGAACCCAGAACGTATATTACATGGTAGTCAGAGCACTAAGTAGCTGCCTAGATGCCCTGTTGAGCCCATCCGATCTGGCCTGGTTTCAGAAGCTAAGCAAGTCCAGCCCTGGTTAGTACTTGGATGGGAGACCACCAGGGAATACCAGGTGCTGTAGGTGCCTGGAGTAGGAACTGGCAAACCACTCCAGGACTCCTGCCAAGAAAACTCCATGGATATGGAGTCACGGAGAGTCGGTCACGACTGTAACGACACAACACAATCTGATTGATATTAAAAGCTTCCGAAATCATTCCATGGCCCATCATTCTTAATTTCCTTATCAGGGGCAATATCCATGGGCAGAGTCGTTGCGTGGCTGTTTGTGGGAGAAGAGGGTTCTGGGGCGTCTCAGGATGAGTTGAGGGGAAGCGGTTGCGGGCATTGGAAAAAAGGGACCCCCGGGCTGCCTCAGAAGGGGCTGGAGCAGAACTTGAGGAGGGAGGCAGAGGAATCAGACCCTTGTCATTGTTTAGGGTGGGGAGGGTAGGGACATAGGGAGACTCCAGGCTGGATGGGGTGGGTGGGCGGATGTGAAGGCGAGCCATGGCAAAAGAGAGGTAAGAGGCTGGGGGTGGGTGGGGCGGGGTGGGTGATGGTCCTGAGGATTGCAAAGGGGACTTTTGAGAGGGCATGCTTATTCCGGGTCCTTTTCCAAGGAGATAGGCTGGGTAAAAATACTCTAAAATAAATAAATAAATTGTTAGTCAAAAAAGACAGAGTGCGAGTGGGAGGGAAGAAGTTCTAGGCCAGTGATGGCGAACCTTTTAGAGACCGAGTGCCCAAAGTGCAATTCAAAACCCACTAATTTTTTTTTTGCAAAGTGCCAATACATTAATTTAACCTGTACACAGGTGGCTATGAAGTGGTGATGTCAGGTGCCCACAGAAAGGGCTCCGAGTGCCACAGTTTCGCCATCACTGCTCTAGGCCCTAAAACAGTGGTGGCCAAACTTCGGCCCTCCAGCTGTTTTGGACCACAACTCCTACAGTCCTTTGTCATTGGCAATACAGGCTTGGAATTCTGGGAGTTGTGGTCCAAAACAGCTGGAGGGCCAAAGTTTGGCCACCACTGCCCTAAAACATGGGATGGAAATAGGAGAGTTGATTGTGTGGACTTGGTGCTGAATGAGGCTGTGAGTTTGGTGGATTTTAAAGCGTTAAAGTATCACGGATGGGGGGCTTTGTTGCTGTTTTGTGGCCTAGACAATTTTTGGTGGAAGACTCTGTAGGTATTCTTTCTTAAGGCCTTGCTGTGAGCGGCCCAGGCAAGGGCTGGGGTTTGAGCGTTGGCTTCGTGGAGGTCTGGCAGCCCAGGCCTTCCCCTCACCCTCCCATCAGTGGGTGCGTCCTCCCTAGCGCAGCATTGTGGGTATTTTGTGGGCCAGCATGCCCTAAGCACATCCGATCTCGCCTGATTTTGGAAGCTAAGCAGGGTCAGCCCTGGTTAGTACTTGGATGGGAGACCACCAGGGAATACCAGGTGCTGTAGGCGCCTGGAGTAGGAACTGGCAAACCACTCCCCTATTCCTGCCAAGAAAACTCCATGGACGTGGGGTCACAAAGAGTTGCTCACGACTGTAATGACACAGCACACACATTGTCAGTGGTTATGCTGTATGGGAACTACATGAGGTTTGCCTGACGTGGGAGCGTCTGCTGCAAGGGGACCCGTTCTCTCTTCCGAGTTGTATTGTCTGGTGGCTTTCTTAGCCCCTTGAGCCACGGTAGGTGCCACGGGTGTCAGAAAAGTGTGGGCTTAGAGGTTCATTCTGTAGAAGAGAAATCTTAGTGGAGAGCCGTCAGTAGAAATCCCAGGCAATAATTTTTAAATCTTTGCTTCCTTAGAATGGGGACTTTGTAGAAGTTGTCGAGACAGATTTTATTCTGCAGCAGGGACGTTGCAACAGTTTGTTTTGATCTTAGTGCTGTTTGTGCGACGTGACTGCTGCCGCATTTAGACTTTTAACGGTTCTGACAGAAGTCCTGGCACACCATGTGGTTTCCTCACCACTTGGCTCGTGTACATGCAGTGCTGGGCAAATCCTGGAGTTGTTAACTGATGCTTTGCTGCAAAGATCCCCAAATAAACCATGGGGTGAATGGCTCAGTCAAAATACTTATCAAGTTATAAAATAAAACAGCACAGATTCTAACCCTCCCCCCCAATGGTCTGTGCAACCTGGCAAATTGGTCACATTGCGAAGCAAACTTGCAGTGCGCGTGGTGTATCCTGCTGTAGCAGTAAACTTAATAATTGAGCAGTTATTGAGTGTCTCTCATGGATTCCGTCAGAGTGGTTTTTCCTTCCTGTCTGATCAGTAACTTTATCTGCTGTGTTTCTCTCCAGCCTTCTCTGGATTGTGACGCCAGGGGGAGACGCAACTTCCTCTCTGCCTTCCAGCTATGAGCTTGCATGCCTCACGTATTCTGATAGCTTGTTCATATTGTTATCATGCTTATGCAAGTGCTGTGCTGAGCAAAACTCGGAGCCCACCAACACTTTTCTCAGTGGCCTAGGCACTTTTTAGGGAAGGAAGAGTTGCCCTCTGTAGTTTCAGACATTCTTTAAGCCTGTGGTTCTGCTCAGCTGCAAATCTGGTTTTGTTTTGTGACATGGTAAGAAAAGTCGCTTACGTTTTTGCCTCCCTCTTCTGGTCTTGCAGTGCTTTACCGATAAAGCTGTACGTCGCTGCCCAAGACCAGAGCTGCCGATTTTGTCAGTTGGCCATGGTCACTGAGAAACTCTGAGCGGACTGAGGCAGAATTGGTCCTCGCTGCAGGGGCTGGTGAAATAGGGCCCAGCAGATGGTGCCGGGACTTTGTTTCCTAGGGTCTCTCTCCTTTGACAGTGCTGGGTACGGATGTTGAGGTTGGTGTCAGAAAAATTATATGCTTTTTTTACTTTTTAATGTTTTTTTACGCTACCTTCATAGAACGTCAGAGCTGGACAGGACCCTTTTGGCCTCCACTTCTGGCTTATAGTTAGAACAACTCGGAAGACTTGCATGGTTTAGTATCTCCTTTTTCTCTCATTTGTCAGGCATGCATTGGAGGCCCTCAAGACCTGTGACTTTTTAAACGGCAGGCTGTCTTTTCCCACCCTCGTGGAAGCCTGGGGATTTATGGAGTAGCTTGTGCAGTGTGGGGAAAAAAGTTAATAGTTCTAATTATAATTTGCAAGTAAAAAGGAGCTGAATTGGACTCACTGAAATATTTCCTTTGTAAATGGACAGATATGTTGATGTGTTTTAAGTGTGACATTTCAGATTTGTTTCTCAAATGGTGCAGCTGAGTTTGAAAAAACAGTTGAGAACAGCTGCTTTAGAGACTGTAATGTGATTGCTGTAGTCCAGTGATGGCGAACCGTTTAGAGACCGAGTGCTCAAACTGCGATTCAAAACCCACTAATTTTTCGCAAAGTGCCAATACAGCAGTTTAACCTGTATACCGGTGGCTGTGAAGGGGCGATGTCAGGTGCCCACAGAAAGGGCTCCGAGGGCCACCTTTGGCACCCGTACCATAGGTTCACCAACACTGCTGTAGGCAGACAAAAGTATGCATGTAAATTTTGTTCAACTTGGTTGAATTCCTAGCAGTCACGCCCTTACCTAAAGCTAGTTGAAAAACAAGCGTGGTCCAGTTAGACCTGTGTTCAGGCCAAGTCTCTGGTATGCCCCCACTCGCTACTTAAAGCATCAGAAATGTTTTAGAGTTCTTATGAATAAAGCTTCAGTCAGCTTTATTGGAGAGTTACTCCAAGTAATAATGGTGAGGGTCACAGGCCACAGTGTCCTTCGGAAGCATATTTCTTGCAAATACTTTTTATTCACATTGCTTGGTTTTGGGAATTTGGTCCACTCTTAATTTATGTATCAAAGTATATCGGTATAAGAATGGATTGTCACTGAGCCACAATGAACAACAGTAAAGCAGCAATAAATGCATTGGAAACACATTAACATGACTGGAATATTGTGCAATAAAGCTACCAGTGTTTAAAAGGCAGCTAAACATATCGAGGGCTTGACCTTTTCATGTTTCTGTCACTTCTAAGTGGACAACTCTAAGGCAAGAGTGTGCTCTGTTGATGTCAGCAACAATAAACATTTCCTGATAAAATCTGCTGTACAATTCATGATCACAGGCCTGTAAGGCATCTTTCAGTTTCAGAGAAATGCATATATTCCATAGTGCACGTGTGTTTCCCAGCTCTGGATCTCCAGGTACTTTGGACTACAGTTCCCAGGGGTCTTGGGCAGTATAGTCAAAGCTAAGATGTTCTGAAAATAACCTTTGGTTAGCCACACATTGGGGAGGATAGTTTCAGGGAAGACTTAGTTTGGCTTTGTTGGCACATAATTAGCCTCTGGGTCCCTGCATACATTTCCACATAAGACGGTCCCAGGGTAGGTTTAATTTAAATCACTTTGATTTAAATCATGATTTAATTCACGATTTAAATCACTAGTAACTAAGGCTCGATTTAAATTATGATTTTCTTCATAAAGACTCATTTTTGCTGGAGTTGTTTTAATCTTAATATTTACAATCAAATGAAGGTTTCATTTTTAGAATAGTAACTTTTCAGATTAGTTTTACAGTTATATCAGAAAACTACTGATTTGGTGTTTATATACCATTAGAAATGCATAGATAGATAATTATGAAATCATTGCATTATGAAATCATTTCTGTTGTACTTTATTGGAAAGAGAAAAATTATCATTACTGTGAGGGTTCTTGCTTCTCCCAGGCACTCCACCCCTCAGGTTTTAATAAAGACACATCTTTGAAAGAATAAATGGGACTTTTGTTTTGTTCTTCCACAACAAGGGAGGCTCTTTTCTTGATAACAGTTCCAACATCTTTAACATCAACAATAAACAGATTATTCTTGGATTCATATGAAGGAGTGAACACAGAAAAATCTAGACCTCCTCCTACTCTTGGGGAAATTTGATTCCCCCACCTTCTTTCCCCTCCTTCTCGGAGAGGCTCAGTTCCCCCACTTGCACCCCAATCTCCGAAGTGGGTTTGGGTCCAGGACGTCTCTGGCGGCGGGATTTGAAGGGATAGTCGTCTCTCAAGGTCAGACCCCTCCCGGTACACATTATCCCGGTCCTTTCCTCCTCCTCCTCCTCCTCCTCCAGCTTGGCTAGCCATTGTTCCCAAGCCAATTCCTTTCTGATCTCCTTTCTCTTACGGTTGTCCTCACGAGCCTCCCGTTCACCCCAAAAAGAACAACGTTGGCGGTGAGCTCGTCTTCTGTAGCTTCCAGCCTCTGGCTTAGGCATCATCATCATCTGCTCCCAGTCGCCAGTCCATACCCAGTCCCAGTCTGGGGGCAAGACACGTGGCATTCCTTTTTTACATTGTCCGAACCCCACCTCCACCACTGCTGATTGCCAGTGATCTGGTTCCTTCTCTACCTTAACTGGGGCCTTGTCTTTTCCCTCCTCCTTCTCCCTTTCCAGAATTTTCAGGGAGTCATTAAACCGTCTCCACAGCATCTCATGTTCTTCTGCTCCTTTATCCTGAGCGGCTCTACGTTCCGTCCTCTTTTGCTTCTCCAACCACTCATCCCTCTCTTTCTCTTGTAGCGCAGGGGTCACTCTCCTGCCTTCAGCCCCTTCAGGATAGCATCCCTCACAATTACCTTAATCATAACAATTTAAATAGTTTTATTTAACTAAAACAATAACATTATATGGCATTATGTATACTAGTATTTGCTTAAGCACCCATGTTTGTTAACTGATATGGTTAAAGTATCTTTAAAAACGTAGACTTACAATCTAGATATTCCCAAACGGGGTCTCTTTTATGGCCTGCTGCCATTACAGCTTTTTCTCCTCAAGGGAGAGAGTGAGAATAATATGATAACCCTCAGGCCGCTACACATAAAGATCTCAAGATGTGGAGTACTGTGCTCAAAATGTTTCACTTTCATTTTACTGCTTGCCCCTCCCTCCTCAAACTTTGCTCCTTGTGCAGATCTATTCCATTCCAGACAACCTTCTATTAATTGAACTTCTTGAAGCATTGCACTTAAGAGGTAAGGGGGTTGGTTTTGTGTACATAGATTTGCAGAGGAACAATGGGATTAAGGTCTTTTTCTCAATTCTGATGTTTATTTTATAACCCAGGGAAAAAACAGAAAAACCCAGAAACTGACAAGTGTGAGGAAGTGTTCTTGCACCTACTACAGAATGCAAATTTCCAAGTTCTCTGGATGGCCCTTGAGGTCTCTTCCAACTCTATGATTTCATGTTGCAAACTGCCCAGAGTAGCCTTTGGTCTAGATGGGCGGTATAAAAGTCAAATAAATAAATAAATAAATAAATAAATAAATAAATAAATAAATAAATAAATAAATAAATAAAAGATTCTATTCTATGATTCTATGGCTTACGTTGCGTAGAATGGGAGTGGAGGAGAAGTTCTGGGTTTTTCTGGTGCTGATCCTGAGGTGTGATTGCCTCCCTCTGGCCTTGGGAGCGCCTTGTTCTTCTCCTCCCCTCCTCGTGATCAGAATACTCCCAACTCTGTCTGCCCGTCCTGCCTGTACTTTCCGAGTAAGGCAGAGAGGAGTGGGCTGACCCTGAGGGAGGCCTCGGAGGGAGAAGAGAAGAAAACGGGGGCCTTTTGTTTTGGTGGTTGCTCCCCATTTGTGAAATCAGCTGCCGTCAAATAACTGCTTGACCCCCTTGCTGGGGATTTTAAGAAGCAACTCAAAACCTTGCTATTTAGGTAGGCTATTCGAACTGTGCCACTGACAGAGTCTGCAGAAGCTGAAGCTAACAATTGGAAGGCACTGCCAAGTTACAGATCCCCCCTCCCCCGCACATGCGTGCTAGTCGTGTCCAACTCCAGGGATGGTGCTTATCTCCATATTCAAGCCGAAGATCCAGTGTTGTGCAACACTTAGGACCTAGATACCTGAAGGACCGCCTCCTTCCATATGAACCTACCCGGCAATTAAGATCTAGTCAGGGAGCCCTCCTGAAAGAGCCATCCCTTAAGGAGGTGAAAGGGATGGCTTGCAGGTATAGGGCCTTTTCAGCAACTGCCCCCAGACTATGGAATGCCCTCCCAAATGAGACTCACCTGGCGCCGACGTTGCTAACATTTCGGCGCCAGGTAAAAACCTTCCATTCCAAAAGTTTTTAAACTAATGACTGTGGGTCCTGATGGCAATTTTAGTGGTGTTTTTAATGTATTTATTGCATTTACATGTTTTTATTATTCTAATTTTATTGTATTTTGATGTTTTAATTGTCCATTTTGATTGTGAGCTGCCCGGAGACCTTTGGATAGTGGGCGGCATACAAGCTATATAAATAAATAAATAAATAAATAAGACCATGGCCACGTGGCCAGCGTGGCTGCAAGGAAACATTGTTTCTCCTTCCCGCCTTTTTTATGGTGGTACCTATTTATCTACCTGTATTTACATGCTTTTGAACTGATAGGTTGGCAGGAGCTGGGGTCATCAGCGGGAGCTCGCTCTGCTGCGAGGCACCCGGCATCTGAACCGCCGAGCTGCCGAATTTGTAGCTGACTGTTTCGGTGCCTTAGTCTGCTCAGCCACTGCCTACTGCCTACTGCCTGTTTAAATGTTTAGGTATTTTTACTATGCATTTTAAATTCCCTGCTTTGATTTGTTATGGCATCCCATTTATTCATTCGTTCAATGCATGTACTGCCCATCTAGCCTGCGGGCCGCATCGTTTGCTTACATTACATAAGAACTCAAGAACAGCCTTGCTGGAACGGGCCACCACAGCCCATCCGGTGCAGCATTCTGTCTCACACAGAGGCTCACCATTTGCTTCAGGGTATTCCCCAGCAGATGTCTTCACCTGCTTACGATTCCCTGCAAATGGCATTATTGAGAGACATTCTGCCTCTCTCTCCAGCCCAGAGGTTGTCCTTCGCCATCCGTCATGATAGACATTGTATGTTATGGTTTGATTTTTGTACATTGCTATTCTGTTATTTTGTGTTGTGAAAAATGGACCAACCCGAGAAGTATGAAGCTGAGGGAGCCAAGTCATCAGATTGTGAGAACAGTCTGAGGACCAGTCCTGCCACCCTGTAGGAGAGGCCTTCTGATAAAGCGAGATAAATGTGCACATGTTTGCAAGGAAGGTTGAACATGGCTAGAATTGAGCAACACCGACGGGTGGGGGGAGTCAAAGTTTTTCCTTCCCTTTTATTAAATTTGCTGACTGTGGGAAAGGTCTGTTCCATTCTGTGCTTTGTCAGATTCTGCGGGACGTCAGTTTCACAAAGTACTTCATGATCCCGCTTTTGTTCTTCGAAACATTTGCCCATGGGACCTATTATCCTCAAATGCCAGGGTGGCCATGGAAAGATGCTTGTGCCGTGTCTTCCCCAAAACCAGCCTGTGGGTGGTTTCAGGTTTGAAATGAAACCTGCCAAAGCTGAGCAGTTTGTTGGCTGCTGGGAACTAAATAGGCAGGAAAAGTCCATCCCAGGTGACAAACCATGAGGGAGATGTGTGTCATCTCCAGGCTTAAAACCGGGGTCCTTCAAGGGCCAGAGGCAGGGGAGTGGGATCAGGAGACAGAGATCTAGTCTCGTGCGCTCCCAGAGGCATCTGGTGGGGCCACTGTGAGATACAGGAAGCTGGACTAGATGGGCCTTTGGCCTGATCCACCATGGCTCTTCTTAGGTTCTTATGTTTGTGGTTATAATGATAACGATAGTGGCAGAAACGCTCTGGATCCTCACGGAGGCAAGCCCCTTTCCAGGAGGCTCAGCGGGGCATCGAACTCCCAAACACTGTCTCTGTGGCCAGGTGGGAACGAGGGTGTGTGTGCACAGTTATTTCAGTTGCGTCATCTTTGGCTTGACACCTGGCCAGAGTAGTCCTCCCTGTTTCTGTGGTTCCCACTTGCAACGGGGGTCTTTTGTCTGCACAGAGAAGCCCCTTGCTTTGCAGGGCCCTGCTTGCCAGCCGGGAGCTGAACCCAGGCACTGACCTACTTAAAGAGATCTCGTTTCCATTTATAGGGGAACAGGACACCCTTCCAGCTTGTCCGTCAAGAACTTGGTTGTTTCCTTGATTCCCTGGGTTCCCTTTCAGGCGCTGCTGGGTCAGTGAGGGCACGGCTTTTCAAACCCTTCCAGTCTGGGAGCTCATTAATATTTGCGTTCTATCCTTGTAAACAGCTTCTTCAAGCTTGCTTTGCTGCAAGCAGGCTTTCCAGGATGAATCCCACTAAACTTTCAAGGCAGTAAATTTTTGTCATTTTATTTGCAGCAAGGCTCACTCATTATTTCTTGTAATGCTGTCTGCCAGGGTGGGTAAAAATCAATGTTTTTTTTTTTTTTTTAAATCAAATGGGTTTAAATTGCAATTTAAATTCAAGCATTTATTTAATTTACGTCGTCAAATAACTTGATTTCTTTTTCATTTTAAAAATGGTTTAAATCAAATCCACCCTTCTGTGTGCATCTCTACCATCGGTTGAATTGCTTGCACTGTTTCTCTCTCCCTCTCCCTCCCCCCCAATTATCTTCTTGAGCATTCTGATCTTCCAGCAGTCTTTCTACCAAGTGGGAAAGTTGTAAAAGCTCAACATGTGCTCCAGGAGTTCAGGAAACCCTGCAGCACTGGTCCTTTTGGTAGGCAGACCTTGGCAACCACCTTGGGCAATGGTTAAAAAGCGGCAGATCTGCTACTTGTATTGTTTCCTCTTCCGTTTCTTTAACCTTTCCTCTCTCTTTTGGTGACATTTTTGCTTAGTGTTGGAAGGAGGACAAGGGAACACATTAGCTTTGCTCAAGGAAAAATAAACAGTGTTTGCATCTGCTGAAAGGATTGTCTTTAAGGAAAGAGATACTAGTTACAATAATCCAGGGGTGCCCAAGCTTTTGGTAAGGAGGGCCAGATTTGGTGGCTGAGAATGTGTCAGGGGACGGTTGCTCCCCAACCCTGCCAGCCCACTGCAAGCCCCACCCACTGACCCATAAGCCCCACCCACTGACCCCTAGCAAACCCACCCGCAGGAAGGAAGGCGGGAACCGAGGGAGGGAGGAAGGTGAAAACCAAGAGAGGAAGGAAGGAAAGTGGGGAACAAGGAAGGGAGGAAGGAAGGAAAGAAGGAAGGTGGGGACCAAGGGAGGGCCACTCAGAATGGCCTGACGGGCTGGATTTGGCCCCTGGGCTGGACTTTGGACAGGCCTGCAATAATCGGTCCCAAGAGAGGACTCAGTGTTGCAGTACAGGAGGCAGTGCTTGTTAATCGGACAATGGCCAGAATCCTGTTATCAATTTATATGAAACCACTGAACAATGTGGTGGCCAATGGCTGCTAAATCACCGTGTTGTCCCGAGTGCATGCCCAACCTTATGTTAGCCCAGGTAGCCAGTGGGCTTCTGGGCAGTGTGATGGAGCAGTTGGACTAGACCAGTGGTTCTCAACCCATGGGTCCCTAGATGTTCTTGGACTGCAACTCCCAGAAACCCCTTCCAGCACAGCGAGTGGTGGAGGCTTCTGGGAGTTGCAGCCTAGGAACGTCTGGGGACCTACAGGTTGAGAACCACTGGACAAGAGTTTGTTCTAGGAGCCTGGCGGTTCAGCTGGAGTACTGCAGCCAAAACGTGGCTCTCAATCCACGTTCAGTCCCAGGTTCAGTCTTGAGGTTCACTCAGCCGTCCATGCTTTCTGGGGTTGGCAAGTTGAGGAGCCAGCTTGTACGGGGAGGAGGTTGATGGCAATGTCGTAGCCTCCATAATCAAATTCTAAACCACCCAGAGAGAGAGCTTTAAGCACCACGGGGTTGGATATAATCAGCAGGCCTTGTGTTTGCATGGCCTGTGCAACGTCCTGGGTGACTTTTCACTCAAAGGGTTGCTGTGAGGAGGACGTTGGAGAAAGGGGACTCGGGTATGCCCTTTAGCTCATGGGGGGCACAAGATATCCATGTATGAGGAGGAAGAGGGTGATGGTGGGCCATCACGAGAAGGACAACGAAGACACAACCTTGCTGAAGTTTACATTCCTGTTGGACTTGGCCTGGCGGTCGTTGTGTGTGAGTGGGACCCAGACGGAGCGTAGCTCTCAGGGTGGAGAGGGTGGTAGAGCCTAGCATACACCAAGGTCTGTGTCACTGGATAAGCCAACTGTGTCTTAGGGAGAGCTCAGGCCGCAATCTCTGAGGGTGGGGTCCAGAAGAAGTGACCCTCTGAGCTAGCCTCCTGGCCCAAACATCTAGAAACCGGTGTCTGTATGCGTGAGTGCGTGCGTATGGGCCAAGAGCAACACCTGAGGAGGTGGCACTCAGTTGTGGGATACTCTTACCTTTCTTCCAGGTCCTTGCCAGAGGGGCTCTCTATAACTCACACTGAGGATGCTCTGTTGAAATCTTGCCCCATGACGGATAGCTTATCTTTGGGGAAGAGGGGTGGTGTGAGCACTCCTAAGCCAAATAAAGAAAAAAGTCATGTGGGTGCGTGGGTGTTTGAGGGATTTGGGTTGGAACTCATTGCAACATCGTTCGCCCCCCTCCATTGTATGCCGGGGCCATTATTAGCACAGCCACATCAAACAGCCTGTCGCCTTCAGCGGAAACAATGTGTTTCGAAGGACAGATTCCAGAACCCACCCGACAGCTGGGCGGGTGCCTTGAGGATCATTGTCCAAAAATGTCACACTTCCAAAGTAGTCTTTTTGCCTATCAGGTGCAGTACAGCTGCCCGAGACACCAGCTTGAAATAAGCCAGATTGTGGCTGAGAATCAGGAAACGTTTTCCAACTGTTAGAGCTGTATGACAATATGGGAGCAATGACCTAGGGAGGTGGTGAGTGCTCTAACACTGGAGGCATTCAAGACGATGATGGATAATCATCTGCCTGATCTGCTTTGAATTAGAGTCCTACCTTAAGAGGGGAGTTAGATTCGTTGCCTTATCAGCCCCTTCCATGATTCTACCATAAGCCATGAAATTTAATCAAAATAAAATGATGAAGCATAGCAAAGCAAACTTTGCTGGTTATACACAGCCCCATGGAGCTGAAAACACTGTGGGTTACAATTTATTTATGCAGGCTACCCCAACACACACACTGGGTACTCAATTTACCAACCTTGGAAGGATGGAAGCAGAGTACCTCAAGTCGGCTACTTGAATCCATTGAGATTTGAGTATATTTAATTTAAATGAGATTAGTTTAAGTGACTGGTTTGTAAGCATGTTATTTCAAAAATCCAATTTCATTGTAAAAAAATCATTTTTAAAATTCTTTTTTGGTCAATTTATTGTAATAAACTGCTTACTGACTAGTGATTTAAATCAAATCCACCCTTGTCGGGAATGAATGTAGGTTGTGAGCAGGGGTTTGACCCGCAGTACTGCAGTTGAACCATTGTGCCAGAGGGCCTATAAGCCTGGTTGCTAATCCTGCCATTGTGCCTTCCGCAGTGGCCTTGCTTCTTTCCTTCAGAGCTGTGGTGGTTCCACTGGGGGTGGGGATTTGTCGTCTGTGGAAGGGAAGAGGAGAAAGGAAGCTTTCTTTAATCCCAGAGGCCTCTGACGACCAGGAAAAGTTTGCCGATTGCGAAGTGTTCAGAACTGCCAAATTGCAAAAAGTAGAATTTGAAGGATGTGGAAGACATGGGAAATTTTCACAATCAGGATACTTCATTTTTCTTACAACTGCAGTGAGGAGTCCTGCCACAAGAGTAATGCTACAGTAGTAGGTAACTGAGGTACCTTCTCATGCATCATGTAGTTGAGTGGTGGAATTCACCGGGGTAAATTTGATATACTGTAAATTTGGCTTAGAAGGGGCATGGTGGCTCAGCGGACTAAGGCTCCCAAAACTGTTGGCTGCAAAGTCAGCAGCTCGGCAGTTCGAATCGCGGGTGCCAAGCAGCGGAGCTAGCTCCCACTGGTAATCCCAGCTCCTGCCAACCTGGCAGTTTGAAAGCATGCAAATGGAAGTAGATAAATAGGTACTGCCATACAAAGCAGGAAGGTAAAACAGTATTTCCTTGCAGCCATGCTGGTCACATGGTCATGCACTTGTACAACACTGGCTCTTTGGCTTGAATACAGAGATGAGCCCTGCCCTTAGAGTCGGACGCAACTAGCACGCATGTGCGGGGGGGGGAACTTTACCTTTTTCCTTTTTTAAAATTAAAACAAAATTGGATTCTGACTATTTAAATTTTTAAAATGTGTTCGCATTTACATCAATTTGATTTAAAACATCAATCACAGCGACTAGATGCTGCCAGCTTGCACCTATTGGAAATGGGATTCGATCAATTCATGCAGGTGAAACCTGGCAGGAGCTCCCACACAGGAAGGTTGTTATCAAGTCAGCTCCAGAATCAGGTAGCGTGCCCAGGCACCATTTGCAGTGGGATGCAAGATGGGGGATTCCCTGGCATCCGTGTCCAGCTGGCCAGCTCCTCAGGGGCAGCTGTTTGTCTTCTGTGTGAAGGAATCACTGGACTAGGTATAGTGGAAGCCAGCTCCTCTTGGTGTGTGTGTGTGTGTGTGTGTGTGTGTGTGTGTGTGTGTGTGTGTGCGCGCGCGCGCGCACGCGCATTAGGCTGAGGTGGGCAGCGGTGTTCCTTTCTGTGCCCTAAATGATCCTGCATATGAAATAACCCATAACTTTCTGCCTCTCTCCGCCTCACCTTCATCTGTGACCCACCCCAGTGGTTGTTTTAGCAAGCTGTTTTCCTCTGTTGCCGTCGTCAGGTCAGCTTGTGATAGGCAGCCCGTGGGCAGAATCTGAGGTGCCTGTGAAGTGCCTGGTGCTTGGGGGGCCTGACGGGGTGGGGTGGGGTGGAAGATTTGCCTTGGCACAATGGCAGGGCTTTGGCATGCTGCACGATTTGCTTCGCCCTCCGTTCTCAACATGCCTTGACACTCCGGCCCAGGGGTAAGCAACTCTGGCCCTCTAGGTCCTGCTGGACTGGACAGTTCCCCCCCCCCCCCGTCTCCCCAGGCTGTCCTAGTCCATGGGGCGGGTAGATGGGATCTGGAGCCCATCAAGAGGTGTAAGGCCACACCTGTCCTCTTGAGCTCTGGCGAATCAGCACGGAACAGGGAGGAAAGGACTTGGCTTTGGAGCAGGGACCCTGGGGGCGCGGGCAAACCAGTGGCAAAGGAGCTTCAACATGAGTAAGCCTCACCTTTCCTGACGAAACAGATCTTATTTTTTTAAAAAGCTTTTGGGCATTTGACTGGAAGTCGCTGCCCCCCTCCTTGAACCGGTGGGATCATTTCCCCCCCCTTTTTGTCTCCTCCTGCCTCAGGTTCACGCCTGGGAGGTCTCGGACCAGCTGCTGCAGATCCGTCAGGACGTGGAGTCATGCTACTTCGCCGCCCAGACCATGAAGATGAAAATCCAGACCTCATTCTACGAGCTCCCCACGGACTCCCACGTCTCGCTACGGGACTCCTTGCTCTCCCACATCCAGAACTTGAAAGACATGTCCCCGGTCATTGTCACCCAGGTAAGCTGTCAGGACCCTGCCTGTTTAGGCGCAGGTAGCATCCGGAACAGTGGCCACTGCTGACTCTCAGCAGGGGTTGGGGTTGGACTCTGTGGCCATCTTGTTGGCCCTTTCCAACTATGTCCTTCTAAGATTCTAAGCCTTACCAGCCACGAGAGCTGATGGCTTGGAATTCCCAGGCAAGGATTCCTGAGCAGCATGAGAGAGAGAGTGTGTGTGTGTGCTGGCCTTCACCTTGTGTTCTGTTCCCCCTCTGCAGCTTGCTCTAGCCATCGCAGACCTTGCCCTCCAAATGGCCTCTTGGAAAGGCTGCGTGCACACACTGGTTGAAAAGTAAGTGATTCTGCCCTTTCCAGTCTTCTGTTCCTTTTCCGTCCACCTTCCCCCCATGCGGCCCACGAGATGTTGAAACCTTCTAGCCTGTAAAGGTTTGTGGAAGCCACTGCAGGCAGGCGGTGCGGGCCGCCTCTCCTCGGAAGTGACGTTCCCACCTACACAGTTCAGATGAGCAGGGACCGGCCTTTGTCACCTTTGAAAGTGGCTCCCAGGGCTGGGCCTGCGCTCCCACATATTTTGGGCAGCTGCAGGTTTTTCTTGGGGGGGGGCGCAGACAGTGTAGTTGGATTCCGGGACAAAACAAGAGGGCCACCCAGCCCCTTACAGCCCTCTGTCTGGATACTGGCCCACTTCTGGGATGGGGCTTACAGGCATACAGCCAGCCAGTACCCCAGGCATGCCTAAACTTCGGCCCTCCAGATGTTTTGGACCGCAACTCCCACAGTCCTTTGCCATTTGCAATCTAAGCTTAAAATTCGGGGAGTTGTGATCCAAAACATCTGGAGGGCTGAAGTTGGGGCATGCCTGCAGTACCCATTGAGTTAGCGGCCCCATCACCTGCTCTGAATAAGGAAGGAGCATCATGCTGTATGTTAGAAGCTTGTGTCGTTTCCTGATTCACTGCAAGAGCCCCCCACTCTGCCCTGCGAGCTTTGTGGGATCCTTGCCCTAATATCGAGTGTGTGGGACCTGATCTAGGCTGCAAACTAAAATCTGTAGCCTAGCCTCCCCCACACACACACACCCTCAGCTAGAGGCTCCATAGATATGTTCGATTATAAACCTCACCCCACCCCCAGCTAGTACAGTCAGGGGAGGTTGGGTTGGAGGGGTGTGACTGTAGACCCTGAGGTTCCCCTAGCTCGGAGTGTACCTCCCATTGCCTTCAGGTTTAGAATGCTTTCCTGTTCCTCCTTCTGAAGCGTTCCCTCCTTCCCCCCTGGCTCTCCAGGTACAACAACGACGTGACGTCGCTGCCCTTCCTGCTGGAGATCCTGACGGTGCTGCCGGAGGAGGTCCACAGCCGGTCCTTACGCATCGGGGCCAACCGGCGCACGGAGATCATCGAAGACTTGGCTTACTATTCCAGCACCGTCATCTCTCTGCTGGTGAGGGCCAGGGGTCAAAGGTTAACACAGGGAGGCGGAAAGAGCCAGGGAGAGAATTGTTGCCTCTGGGGTGCCCACAGTGAGTCCTGGGGTTTGGAGCTGCCCATCCGGACCCTCCCCGCATTGGGGCCGGAGAAATCCATCTGGTCAAAAAAGGAGCCGGCTTCTCTGAGCTGCCCGGCTTTAGTCGCAGGCTGCCATAAGGGTGCCTGGTGTTACTGGAGGATTAGCACATTCCTGGAGAATCCCAGTTGGCTGTAACGGTTGGAAGCTTCCAGTTTTCCCAGTGAAATAGCCAGTCCAGTTGCACAAGGGGTCAGGGCCTTTTGAAAAAAAGAGAATATGCTGAAAGTGTTGTCTGAGTCTTTGGGTTTGGGTTTGGGTGCTCTGAGTAAGAGGGTCCGTCCTAGCAAAGGATATGATTGGGTCGGTGATTACACTCACACCCACACACCCACAACAGTGTCTGAGCCTCCCGAACCATTCATGAGGAAGGCTTTGTCCCCGGCTGGCGCCAAGCAGTGATCCGGGCTCCGCGTTGGCCTCAGCCGGCCGAGGGTCTGTCCCGGGGCGGGGGGCGAAGCTGCTGAGGCCAGCAATGTCTTGCTTTTGGTGTTTGGACAGATTTTGCTGAGGCGCCATTTTGGGTCACCCAGGGCTCCCGGAAACTGCTTGCCCCCTGACTGACCTTCCCCCTCCCAGACTGTGCTTCCCATTTGTACATTTTCCCTGCATCCCCCGAGCCCTTCCGCTGCCCCTTCAATGCGGTGGGATCTCGTTACTTCCGGTCTTCCAATGAGACCGGCCTGTACTACCTCTTCCTCTCAGACAGGGTGCTTGAGATTGCCAAGAGAGGCTCAGAAGGAAAAAAAAAACCCTAAAAACGTACCTTCTCAGCTGTTTTCTTTGGAACTGTCACACACCTGGAACCTGCCTGGCCCCCTCGCTGGACTCTTCTCATCATTCATTCATTGGCATCCTTCAGTCTCGAAAGACTATGGTATCATGCCTGGAGTGGAGATCCTAAAAACAGCACCTAGTGTGACTAAATAGACCAATTTGGGAATTGCAGTCTCTACTGCACTGGGGGCAGATGTATTCTGTTTCCTGCCCGGTCCTCAAGTTTCATTCTTTCCGTGCCTGCCTCTTTTCCTCTGCCTGTTGGACAAATGCCTCTTCAAATTTATGTAGACCATGCTGTATCTCTTGCCTCCAGACAGTGCGATCGGAGGTCAGGGTTTCCCATCTGTTGAGGTCCATTCCCAAGGCCTTCGGGTCCCTCTTACAGATATCCTTATACCGCAGCTGTGGTCTCCCTCTGGGGCGCTTTCCCTTCATTAGTTCTCCAGATAGAAGATCTTTTGGGATCCGACCGTCATCCATTCTCACAACGTGTCCAAGCCAGCGTAGGCGTCACTGTTTCAATAAAGTGTACATGCTAGGGATTCCAGCTCGATTCAGGACTCTTTTAAGAGGCCTTTAAAAACCTGGCTCTGTCAGCAGGCATTCCCAGAGCTGATAACAACATAACAGAGTGGTTGTCTAGCTAAAGGCACCAGTCCCACCATCTTACCTCTCATTTTTCATGCAATATTTGCTTCTTGGATTTCTAGACCGCTCCCGTTAGTGTCACAGGTACTAATAGAATGTAACTTCATCCTATATACCGTATTTTAAACATCTGTGTGGTGTTGACCATGTTAACTTAGTTTGGTTTGTATTTATCGTACATCTGTGCCTTGATTGTCTCGGGTTTGTTGTAAGCCGCCCAGCGTGTGCCCCTGCTGCCGGATGGGCGGCACAGAAATTAAATCAAAACAAGCAGACATGCTGGTGCATGGCCTTGCTCCAGCCTTCTCTCAGGGAGACAGCTGGTGGGATTTGGCACCAGGCTCTAGGAAGGTCTCCTGAGTCGGCAGCCTCGGGAGTCCCGGTGACTGGCTGCGTCCCACATTCGGTTCAGAGAGCTCGGTCGGGTCAGGTGCAGCGGTTGTCGGAAAAGACAGGCGCTCCAGCAGAGAAGTAGCTCCATCCCTGTCCAGCAGGCTGCAGAGGTGTTGGACTACAAGTCCCATCTCTCAGTGGCTAGGGATCATGGGGGGTGTAGTCTATCAGAATTGGAAGGTTGCCCTTCTGTTTGTGCGTAATCCCACACCCAACTGTTCGCTTATGGTGAAGATACCAGAATGGGCCATTAGAGGGAGCTGGAGGCTGCTTTATTTAATAGTGTTTGCTGTAAACCACATTTTTCACCATGGGGGGAGGGAGTTTGGTCCAATCCCCTGTGGATCTGACGGTCCTCCTGTATTTTAATATACAGCATTTTCCCATGTATAAGACGTATATGTTTGTCTAAAATTGTTAGGCTAAAAATTGAGGATCATCTTATACACAGAAGTAAGCCAGGGGGTTGTGAAACTATTATTTTGGGTTTGAAAAGTGGAGGTCGTCTTGTACATGGGGGCATCCTATAGATGGAAAAAAGGTGGGCAAGCAATTTATTTGTTTATTTATTAGCTGGGGGGCGATGTGTAGCCTGCATTACTGTAATTAAAATGTAAAACCGCCCAGAGACTACTTCAAGTGGTATGAGGCGGTATATAAGCAGAGCACTTTGCTTTATTTATTTATTTATTTATTTATTTATTTATTTATTTATTTATTTATTTAGAATATTTTTACCCCACCTTGCTCCTTGAGAAAGGACCCAAGGCAGCTTACAATACTAAGGGAGAATATACAGCCCAGAATATTTAGCACATATTCAAGTTTAAGAACAGGGAATTAGAAGAGGCACCTTACAACATTAAAAGACAACATTAAAGCTAAAAAGAGCACACAAGCAGTAAGAAGTAAAAAAAAATTCATTATGAGGAATGAAAACTAGCATGGAAAACACTGTTGTTCTTAGGAATTCAGCCAAAGCAATCATGCATGGTAATCCATCTAAAAGTCACATCATAGGTAGTCCGTCATTCAGGGAAAGCTTGCCTGAAGAGGGAGGTCTTTGCCTGTTTCCTTGCCTGCTTCTTCAGATATATGAAGTGGAAAATAAGTCTAAATTTTGTAAATTTTATCCCAAACCCTAAATGAAATGGGTGGGTCTTCTATGCCATCCCTCTCTCTCATCAAGCCCTATAGCCTTGAGGAGCCCCATGGAGAAGGGGGTGTGACTGTGTGTACACGAGCCCTCGCATGTTCTTTGAAGGGCTGGGTCAATAAAAACACCACCCTTGACAACAGATATGCAGCCTCAGAACATCTCAGTCCCAGGCCTCAACTAAGAAACTACCTGGCATATTTTCCATCTGGCTTAGGGACTTTCCATCTAAGAAATAATTCCTGGCAACTCCATCTTTTGCCATGTTGCTACACCTCTGAAGAACAAGGGTTTTGTCCTCGAAATATTAGCAACTTTTTTGTTATTTTTTTCTAGTAGCCTTAAGGTATCACCTGTTCTACTTTTGTATTTGTTTTTCGTGATGGCTATATGGCCCCTCAACTTGTTTTGCTTCAATGGAAGAGATCCCTCGTAAGGAAACTCAGGGGTAGGAGAGTCTCTGGCCGAGAATGACCTGAGTTCCTGTGGGTTCTTTTAAAGAAAACAAATGGCCTGGGAACATCAATTTAATGAGATCCCTTTATTCACTATTCTAAGTTACAAAAATGAAAAAAAACAACTCATTAAATCAATGAAAATCAATGGAAACTATAAAAATGCTTATCAGATACAATATTGCCTGAAAATTAATGAAGCTTATGATATTCTCACTCTCTTAATACTATGAAAATTACAATGCCTAGGCTGACTAGGACTAGATCTAGCTGACTACATCTTGAAGCCGAATTTTTAGCAAATCTCTCTCTCTCTCTCATAGCCTTAAATATAAACTTCTCTTTTCCCCAGCTCCGAGCGGTTTCCAGAGGTCACGTGAAACAATTGTCCAATGGTAGCTGTCTAATTTCCTCTAACTTGATTATTAGGGCTAGACTATTGCATTCCTTAGATAAGTGTTTGGCGAAAAGCTGAAAAGGTGCAGTTAATATGGAGCCTTATACATCACACTAGGTCCCATCATGCCAATTTCCTTTCATGCTGTGTCCCATCATCCTAATTCCATTACACCCCCCCCCACACACAGTAAAACATTCATGCTGGGCTCTGAGGGGCTTTTTTTTTTTTTACACCTGACCTTTGTTTGGTATTGAGTCCACCTGAGATCTGGTTTGGTAAACACTCCCAAGCGCATTCCTGATTGTCCCACGTCAAGAGGGCGGGGGTGGTGGGGGCACTGTTGGCCAAAGACGGCCCAGGCTGCCTTCGCTGAGGAAGGACTCGGGGGTCTGCAGCTGGTGGTGCTCTTGGTGCCGGGCGAAACCCCACCTCCTCCTCCTGCCTTTTGCTCTCCCTCCGAAACAGGTGACGTGCGTGGAGAAGGCCGGCAACGACGAGAAGATGCTGATCAAGATTTTCCGCTGCCTGGGCAGCTGGTTCAACCTGGGCGTCCTCGACAGCACCTTCATGGCCAACAGCAAGCTCCTCTCGCTCCTCTTCGAGGTTCTGGTGCGTATGGCATGGCTCCCCCTCCTTGTCTCGCCTGATATTGCAGTAGGAAAACACCCTCCCCCCCGTATCCACTGATTTACTTATCCGCTGCCTGGAAATACTAAACAAACGGCCCTCGCCCCCCTCCCCCCCAACATGTATTTATAGATATTTCCAGGACTGGTGGCTAGCAAGAGACAATGATTGTGCAGTGGATGGCATTCAGTACTGTTGCATTTCTTGGAGCTGATCCTCCATGGTTGCTGCAGTCTTACTGAATATCCTGTTATTTTATGTTGCCTTATATGCCACTTGTCTCCCCGGTGAGAAAAGCATTGCCCCTTTTCCACTCCTTGGTATCCTGGCATGTGAGTGTTCCAACTAGAGATGGGCACGAATCAAAAAAATGGCATTTCGTTTGTCGTTTAGGGGGTCCGTTTCGGTTCGTTTCCATTTTTTGTGAATTGTTGCAAAAATTTCGTTTTCGTTTTCGTTCGTTTCATTACCATTTCGTTACCATTTATTTCATTTTTGTGGTTTTTTTTTTTTAGGATTTTAAGCAATTCACTCATATTGCAGTAACGGAAACAAAACGCACGACAAAATTTCCGGTGTTTCTGATGGTTTCGTTTCATTTTAGAGACAAAATGCGTTTGTCGTTTTGTTACGTAACGAAACGAAAAAACGGAAACGGAAACGAAAAATTGTTCGTTTTGTGCCCATCTCTAGTTCCAACCAACCGAGAGAAAAGCTGTTCCGGCCTCCGTCCAATAAGATAAACCTTAGCCCGTGACATTTTGAAATGGCCATTTGCCTGTAAAGGCTGCCTAGTAGGGGCTCTCTCTCTCTTTCTCTCTCTCTCTCTCTGTGTATGCTTTTTTACTGCACCAAGAAACCAAAAGGAGGTGAAATCTCTCCTATTCAAACGTTGTTGTTGCATCTTGTCGCTCCGGGGAGTTCTGTTCCCTTTCTCCGTGATTCTGCCGTCCATCTGAAAGTTTCTGCTGCTCCTTCCGTCCATTTCTCCTGTCGGGGGTGCCTCTCCTTTGCTGGAGATGTTTTTCTCCTGCTCACTCTTCCTGGTCTCCTTTGTCCCGACTCTTCCTACTCCACTCCAGTCACTTGGTGTTTCTCTACCTGCTTTTCAACTCTTTTCACTCTGGCCTTGCTTCTCCTTTCGCTCCTCCATGCCTGCCTTGTCCATTTCATGCCGTTTGAGTGCGGGTTGAATCCTTCCCAAAATCAAGGTTGTACTTTGGGCCTCCTGAGTATCATTAAAACCTGAGCTTCTGGGTCCTTGCTTTTTTAATGATGTCTTATTGATCCACCAAAGGTCTCATACACCCCTGATTTGGGTCCGTGGCTATGTTTCTTGACCGTTTGGCTGTGCCATTCCTTACCTAGCTGTTAAAATGGGCAGGGATTTTGCCGCCGTCCCGAGCAGAAACAAAACCTATAGAGCTCCTGGGCCAGACATGGGGTGGTGGAGTAGTGTAGGAGATCTTTGTTGGATCGGTGGTTGCAGATGATTTTTAGTTGCTTTAATGAGAGAGAGACCTCTTGTGTTACTAGATGAAAAAGCTATTTACAGTGGGCCCTTGTATAACAAATAGCTTGTATAACATAAAATCTGTAAAACATAAAATATTCCGGAGCTAGGGGAAATTTGCTTAACATAAACGCCTGTGGGGAGAATCCATACAACATAAAAATTGGATTACTCTGTTTTCAATGCATTCCTATGGGAATTTGCATAAAGGAAAATTTGCTTAACATAATTTCATTTGGAATGAATTCCTTTATACAAGGTACCTGTATTTAACTAGAAGGGAAGGGTACATGGGAGGTTTCTAACAATAACTATTCTAACAGCCATCTTGCTAGGCTAGGAACATGCTTGTATACTTTCTAAGAATACAAGGCACACTCTATAAAGACAAAAGGGGTCCTACTTCTACCAGAACATTCCAAGTGGTGTGATCTCAACAGCCAAGAAGCTTTGCTCTTCACATTAACCCTGTAATGGCTGAAATGTAAATCTTGCTAAATATTCCAACAAGTAGAGACCAAGCCGGCTTGGGGTCCGAAAGTTACAACTGAGCCGGGAGACTAAGCTCGTTTTCCTTTCTGTGCCGGGTTTTAGCAACAAGACAAGACCTCCTCCAACCTGCACGAGGCTGCCTCCGACTGTGTCTGTTCCGCCCTCTACGCCATCGAGAACGTGGAGACCAACCTGCCCCTGGCCCTCCAGCTCTTCCAGGGTGTCCTGACGTTGGAGACCGCTTACCACATGGCCGTTGCGCGGGAGGATTTAGACAAGTGAGTGGGCGAGAAGAAGGGGAGGGTCCCTCTCTGCATGCCAGCACGTGCGTCCCTTCAACCTCTCTGGCGTGGCTTTGTTGCGGGTCTTTGAATGTTACGGAGGTGGCGTTTGCACCCCTTGGTGCCCAGGGAGGTCTCGGAGGTCAACCGCTGGCCTTTCTTCTCAGCAGACTTTCCCCCCTCACCCTGTGACGCCCCTGTTGATGTTCAGTTTGGATGTTTTCCCTTTCATCCGCGGCTTGGTGTTGCAGATGGGTGGGAGGGACTTCGTTGGAACCGGTTACTTAACCGTATTTTTCTGTGTATAAGACTATAATTTTGTCCAACATTATTTTATTTATTTATTTACTTACTTTTACCACTTATATGTCACCCACTATCCAAAGGTCTCTGGGTGGCTTATACTCAAAAGAATTAAAACAGTTAAAACATCAAAATGTCAATAAATGATGAAAACAATAATAAAAACATCACATTTAAAATTGCCACCAGAGGACCCACAATCTTATGTCAGTTAAAAAACTTCAGGAACAGGAAGGTTTTCCCCTGGTGCCGAAATGTCATCAGTGTTGGCGCCAGGCGGGTCTCACTTGGGAGGGCATTCCATAGCTTGGGGGCAGCTGCCGAAAAGTCCCTGTGTTTGCAAGCCATCCCTCTCACCTCCTTGAGGGATGGCTCTTTCAAAAGGGCCCCCTTGCTTGATCTTAATTGCCGGGTAGCTTTGTATGGAAGGAGATGGTCCTTCAGTTATCTAGGTCCTAAGCCATTTAGGGCTTTATATGTCAAAATGAGCACTTTGAATTGGGCTCGGGAAGCAACTGGTAATCAATGCAGGTTATGCAGAATCGCCGTGATGTGATCCCTAGACTAAAAATGAAAGCTCATCTTGTGG
>JAHTLZ010000161.1:635623-660724 GCA_023846285.1 Phrynocephalus versicolor | reverse complement strand
TCAGCACCTTAGGCCATTGTTCACCTTAAGGCTATGGATGCTATTGTCTCCCTAACGAGCCTATTCAGGCCATTGTTCATCTTATGAGCCTAATTCAGATCAGGGTGACAAGAGGTCCAAGCTGACTATAAGATGGAGGACTCGCCACCAGCTGTATTCAGACCGAGGAAGCTGTTTGGATGAACAGCGAAACGTTTCTGTCTCTCAAAAAAGAAGTCCAGTAGCCATGACTCAACTTCCAGATAGGGCACAAGCAAGGCTCCGAGCAGAGTTTGTTCTAAGTTCTAACGTTTAAAGAAATGCTGGCCAAGTGCACTTAAGCAGGTGTCCTTCAGGCGTCCCATTGCCCACATGTCTCCCAGACGGCAGCCCAGGATCAAACCCAGCGGCCCTTCTTTTGTCCTGCCTTCCCATCGGAGCGCCTGTTTCCATTGGGAAGATGGTGGCTTGGCCCTCGGGTGCCACCCGTCTCTCTCCCTTTTTCTCCAGGGTCCTGAATTACTGCCGGATCTTCACCGAACTCTGCGAAACCTTTCTGGATAAAATTGTTTGCACTCCCGGCCAGGGCCTGGGCGACTTGCGGACCATCGAGCTGCTCTTGATCTGTGCAGGCCACCCGCAGTATGAGGTAGGAAGTGACTCCCCTGCTCTCCCTCCCCCCCCACCCCCCCCCCCTGGCACCCCCCCCTTGGCCCCTCTTTGAGGCTGTGACAGCTATCTTTAGATATTTGAAAGGATGTCATATTGAAGAGGGAACCGGTTTGTTTTCCGTGGCTTCAGAGACTAGGAGTAAAGTGGATAGAGGGAAGCTCTTCTCCCTCTCATAAAATACCAGAACTAGGGGACATCCACTCAAATTGTGGGCTGGGAGAGTAAGAACAGACAAAAGAAAATATTTTTTTCACCCAGCGTGTTGTTAGTCTGTGGAACCCCCTGCCACAGGATGTGGTGATGGCATCTGGCCTGGGTGCCTTCAATAGAGGACTGGACAGATTCCTGGAGGAAAAGTCCATCACAGGTTGCAAACCATGATGGAGATGTGCTATCTCCAGGCTTAAAACCGGGGTACTTCAAGGGCCAGATGCAGGGGAGTGGACTATCAGGAGACAGAGATCTAGTCTCCTGTGCTCCCCAGAGGCATTTGGTGGGGCCACTGTGAGATACAGGAAGCTGGACTAGATGGGCCTTCGGACTGATCCAGCAGGGCTCTTCGTATGTTCTTATGAGACGCAGGGCAATGGCTTTAAACTACAGGAAAAATCCCATTTCAACATTAGGCAGAACCTCATGATGGTTAGAGCTGTTCGGCAGTGGAAGACGCTGCCCCAAAGGAGGGTGGTGGAGTCTCCTTCTTGGGAGGTTTTTAAGCAGAGGCTGGATGGCCATCTGTCGGGGGTCCTGTGACGGGGGAGGGGGTCCTGCGTGGCAGGGGTTTGGACTGGATGGCCCTTGAGGTCTCTTCCAACTCTGTGATTCTATGAGGCAGGGGAAATGTGGGGAGCCACAGACTACATGGGGGGAATCCAGGGGCCCTGGGTGGCTCTGGCGGTGCGTGAGGGACCCTTTTTCCTGTTTTCCGCAGGTGGTGGAGATTTCCTTCAACTTCTGGTACCGACTGGGGGAGCACCTTTACAAGACGGACAACGCCCTCATCCACAGCATCTTCAAGTCTTACATCCAGAGGCTGCTCCACGCCCTCGCTCGGCACTGCCAGCTGGATCCCGACTACGTACGTCCCTTCCTCTGACGTCCCTTCCTGGCCCTTTTCTAAGCAGGTCCGGCATCCATCCTTTCTCGTAACTTCCGGAACTGGAAGCCGGTCGGTTTCACCCCCTCCGTTTAGAGAAGGAGCTTCCGATAAGCCTCCCAGAGTGGCCATTGGCCAGGTGGGCAGGCTCTCAAGATAATAATAAAGGAATGGATGGATGGTTAGCACAAAGCACACGTCCCATTTTCTCCCATTTGGGTGGAATCGATTGATTTCACGGCAGCGGGGGTCCCTGGAGAAAATGGCTGCCAGTTGACTGCCTGCTCCTTCCCCCTTTCCTGCCTTTGTGGGCAGCCTGGAGGAGGACAAGGAGAGGTATGGCCAAAGCACACCCAGAGATTTTTTTTGGGGGGGTTTACATTTTTGGGGACTCTGGCTTCTGGGATCCCTCAGCCAGCAGGCCATTCGTGGTGTTTGGGAAGTTGGGAGTCCAAAAAAATAAAAATAAATAAACTAGATACAAAAATAAAAATCAGCCACTCAAGCTTTGCACTCACTTCCAGGAATTAAAAAGCACCCCTGTTCCTAACTTAGGGCTGCAGATGAAAAGAAAGAATTGTGTGCACCAAGTATACCTATGAAGCAGGCTTTGAAAAATATTCATTTATTTGCAGGGAAGATTCTCACCCCATTAGTTTGGGTCGCTTGACTTGGCAGGGAAGTGTTTAAATGAAGAAAACGTCCCTCCTTGCTTTGCAGCCCCCCCCCCCTCGGTGGGCGCTCACCCTGCTGCTGTCGTTCCCCCGGAAGAAGCGGAAAACAAACTCCCCCAGACCTGCCGTTTTCCTTCCGTCCTTTAAATGACAGTCCTCTCTGCTGCCATGATTCCCTTCCCCCCTCCTACACCCCCCCGTTTCTAATTCCAGGAGGGGATCCCCGAAGAGACGGACGACTTTGGGGAGTTCCGGATGAGGGTGTCCGATCTCGTGAAAGACCTCATCTTTCTGGTGGGCTCCGTGGAATGTTTTGCCCAGGTAAGGGACGCGGAACCCCCTCCGGAAAAAAGAGGGCAGCCGGGACGCCAGCCTTGGTGGGGGTCGTATGGGCTTGCCCAGGATGTGGCCTTGTGTCTTTGTCCGAGGATGTGCTATTTGATCAGCCAGCAGAAGCAAACGCTTATTCAATAAATAGTTAGCCAGCTATATTACAAACTGTAAAAATATATATATATCACAGCATCACAGAACATTTATATACAAAGTTCAACAACATAACAGCATACATTACATTGACAAAATCCATGGCAGAGAAACAAAGTGGGTGCCTTACTCACGGAAGGCCCAATGAACAATGATTTACAGAACATTTTTATACATGGGTCTGTCCAATCATAAATGACATTACCTCATAGCTATTGCAACCCCTTGCATCAGCTAAAATTCATTATGCTAATTCTTAACATCTGCACTCTATTTAGAAAAAAACTATACATTGAGTCACTGTGACTTTGCACTTTTACAGAATCCATCTTTTAAATCAGTTAAATACATATCACACTTATATAGAACATCCTGTCTAATACATATATATAACTAATATCTGACAGTCTTCTTCTTGCCTACGGGGGTGGTGGTGGTGTGTCAATCTCCTTTTTGCCTCCCTGGGTGTCTGAGCGGAAGCTGTTGGTCCCTGCGTTGTCACACTTTGGCCCTGGGGCTCAGCAGCCTTGACAGGGAGCGCAAGTCCTTAGTATGAGGTTCCTGGGTGTCTCAGGCCCTCTTCTGGCGCGCCTCCTTGGCCAGAGCTCTTCCCCTTCCTGGGTTCAGCTGGACTGATCCTGGTTCCTCTCTGCAGCTTTACGCCACCCTGAAAGAAGGCAACCCTCCTTGGGAAGTGACGGAAGCGGTTCTCTTCATCATGGCGTCGATAGCCAAGAGCGTTGACCAGTGAGTCTTGGGAAGGGGCTGTGTCATGTGTGGGTATATCAGGAGCAGACCACCCATTCATTCCTGGGGGGGGGGGGTATACGCATTTACCTTCCTTGGTTGCGGAACTAGCCTTGCGTGTGCCGTTTGTTTGTTCCCTAGTGACTTAGGAGAAGAAAAACAACCGCCACTGCATGGCTTTAAAAGGCAGACAGGAATTCAACTGGGTTAATGCCATGTAAACCCTGAACTGTGTCCGCCATGTATGTCATGGCTTTGGCTGGTTATCAGGTGCTTGGGCAAAGTTTTACACTTGATGGGCCAGCTAAACGTGTGAAGGATATTCAGGAAGTTAACAGAAGCTGCTCGTGCAATTTTTATGCAATACTGTGTTTTGAGCGAAGATTTTGGTCATCCTAAACCAACAGCAATACGGTTCAGAATCACTCAGGAATTCTGGTTTGTACAAGTGGTCCCCCACCCCTTCGCGGTTCAGGCCTCCTGTACTTACCCCAGGACTGGTGCTGCCCTGAACGGGCCTGTCAGGGCTTTCCCGGGCCTTCTGGAGGCCCAAAAATGGCTTCCCTGCGAACCGGAAGTGACTTCCAGTTTGCAGAAAATCATTTCTGAGGCCTCGCAGGCCCATTCAGGGCGATGCCAGGCTGGGGGTAAGTACAAGGGCCCCCAGCTAGCCCCCAACCCCCCGGCCCAACCCAACCTGCATCCACATATCGTAGATTTTCAATTTTTGTGGGTTGGGACGGGTCCCTAACCCCCACGATAGGCGTGTGTGTGTGTGTGTCACTGTATTCTTTTACTTTAAAAAAGAAGGCCGAGAAATATTGAGGTCACTTCTGATGCTAAAAGCAAAAAGCAAAACACGTTGCTTATAAAGCGACCCATAGCACTTAAAAGCCCTTTCTAGGTTGCAAGTTAATGATGCAGGCGACACATTACTCCACTCCCTCCGCGAGCTGGGTACTCAGTTAACTGACTCCAGAAAGATGGAAGGCCGAGTCATCACCCTCGAGGCGGCTACGCACGTTTGAACCTGAGTCACGAGCAGAGTCTCTGCTGCAGTACTGCAGTTAAAGTGCTGCACCCCGAGGCTTCTGTACCGCCTCCTTTGTCGTCCTCCTCCGCGGCACGACCTGCAGCTTGGTGAAGGGATGGGACGCCTGAATTAACGGTCCCTTCTTGCCGCAGAGAGAACAACCCGACGCTGGTGGAGGTGCTGGACGGGGTGGTGCGGCTCCCGGAATCGGTGCACATCGCCGTCCGCTACACGAGCATTGAGCTGGTGGGCGAGATGAGCGAGGTGGTGGACAGGAACCCTCAATTCCTGGGTGAGTGGACGGCTGCGGCGGCGGCTGCTTTTGGGCGTCTCTTTCTCTCTGGGCAAGCAAGGTGGGTCCCAGCAGGGTGCCCCCCTCTGTGCCAGCAGCCTCCCCATCAGACCTGCTCCTGGAGAGGCAGAGGGGGCCAGGGGTCTACTGGTGACCGGTCAGTGCTTTTCACTGTAACCTCAGTCAGAGACAGCAGTGGCCATTAAACCAGGGGTTCCCAACCTGGGGGTCGGGACCCTTTTGGGGGTTTGAATGACCATTTCAGAGGGGTTGCCATGAGCCAGTGAAGAAAAAGGCACAAACGGCTTGGTTCTGGAGGAGGAGTGGGAGGAAGGGGTGGGGGGAGAGAGCGAGTTACAGCTTGATAGGTTGGAGGGGACGTCAGTCAAAGGCACCGGAGGCTGCAATTGGCTGAGGGTGCCTGTAGAGTGAAGTTCTCTATGGCCCCTCCGGCCATGGCCTGCCAAAGGGGGCTTGTGGCCTCTTCCAAGCAGGGCAAGGGGGTCACCACACCATGAGGAACTGCATTAAAGGGTCACAGCTTTAGGAAGGTTGGGAACCGCTGCACTAAGGGTTTATCCAGGGCAGCCTCCTCGGACCACTAGATGGGTCAGTCAGTGGCATTTGCAGGAGATGCGATCCAGTGTGATTTCCACGGCGTCCTGTTTGGGGACGGCAATAGAGGGAGGCTGGCATTCTTATAAGCCTTCCAATGGGGTTGGTGAGCATTTTGGTCCCTGTAATCCACAGACTCTGTCACCCCCATAGGGTGGGCCAACCTTATCCTCCCCCCACCCCCAACACAGAGGAGAGGGTGGGGCTCAGGGTGAGAGACTGGGGGTGGGGTGGGGTGGGGTGGGGGGCCTGGAAGGCCGCCCTCCTCCTAAATTCACTTCCAGAGAGAGAACATCCAGGGTTCATAAGGTTGGCCAGCAGGGAAGGGAGCTAGCCCTGTGCCGGGTTCACCCTCTCTCTCCAGACCGAAGGGCAGGGAAGGAGCTGAGCATTGGGGGTGATCCTCTGTGGGTCATCCTCCTCCCTGCCTACCGAGAAGCAGCAATTGATACGGATGCCTAGGCCCAACTTTTTTCTGGGTGTGTGAGGCTTTTCACCCAGGAAGGGGGGGCCGGCTCAGGCTGGGCCCGTCGCGCTGGCCAGCTCCTTCTGAGCCTGGTCTTAGGAGAGAGGTTAGAACAGGAAGCGGCGCTTGGGCAAGTGCTCAAGACAGGAGCAGGGCTGTCTTTTGCCGGCTGGGAGAGAAGTCTGTGACAGCTCGGGGGGTGTAAGTCTTCTCTGCCTGTGGAGCCAGGCGTTGGGAGTTCAATTCCACCCCCCACCCAACCCTGGCCTCCTGAACCCGGGCCGGACTCTCTGATTCCTAGGGCTCCTTCTGGCTCTTCTGCAGTTCTGAGAAGAGGTTCTGGCCCAGGACTTAGTCCTAGTTCGGTACCTGTGAGTCACTTAAGACGAAGGACGTTGCACTGCCACCTTGAGTAACAGCTTCAACTCTCCCTGGCCACTAAAAAGCAAAAGTGTTCTGCTTATATACCGCCCCATACCACTTCAAGTAGTCTCTGGGCGGTTTACAGATTGCAGGCTACACATTGCCCCCCCCCCCCCAAAAGCAAGCTGGGTACTCATTTTACCAACCTCGGAAGGATGGAAGGCTGAGTGAACCTTGAGCCGGCTACCAGGGATTGAACCCCAGGTCGTGAGCACAGTTTTAGCTGCAGGACAGGCATGTAACCACTGGGCCACCAGGCTCCACTAGAAGCCCTTCCAGTTGCCACCGTGTGTCCCTTACCCTTGAGCTCTGAGAGGGGACTTGGGTTGCTATTTCAGGGCGGGGGGAGGCAGAGGCTCATCCCCCCCCACCCCCCCCCTGGACTGCCTAGCCTCCAACTTGGCGTTTCTCTTTCTCTCTTTGCCCTCCGCTTCCCAGATCCCGTGCTGGGCTACCTGATGAAGGGCCTGTGCGAAAAGCCGCTGGCCTCGGTCGCCGCCAAAGCCATCCACAACATTTGCTCCGTCTGCCGGGACCACATGGCCCAGCACTTCAGCGGCCTGCTGGAAATTGCCCGCTCCCTCGACTCCTTCATGCTGTCCCCGGAGGCCGCTGTCGGGCTCCTCAAAGGTCGGTTCCCCCTTCCGCATCTTGGGGGCAAGGGGCTGGGGGGGCCCTCCTCCCCTCCCTGGAAACATGCCCCTCTCCCTGCTCTACAGAGGGAGGCTGAGACGGCACCCATGGGCACAGCTTCCAGCCTATGCCCCTCCCCAGCCTTGGTGCCCTCTTGGTCTCTACGAACCCCTGTCATTCCCATGCCAGTGTGGGCAGCAATCAGGATGATGGGAGTTGTTACTCCAAACATCTGGACAACCCCAAGTTGGCTGCCCCAGATGTATGAACCCAAGGCGTGTTGGCTTCATCTTAAGACAGCTCAGAAGGTACTTCCTGAGAGCTTGAGAGAAGTTGCTTTGGGAAGGTGGTGACCCCTGGAATCTCCCAGGCAAAAGCAAAGTGTTCTGCTTATATACCGCCCCATGCTACTACAAGTAGTCTCTGGGCGGTTTTTACAATTTTAATTACAGAGTGCAGGCTACACATTGCCCCCCCCCCCAGCAAGCTGGGTACTCATTTTACCGACCTCGGAAGGATGGAAGGCTGAGTGAACCTTGAGCCTGCTACCGGGGATTGAACCCAGGTCGTGAGCACAGTTTTACCTGCAGTACAGGCATTTAACCACTGCGCCACGAGGCAGCATTGCATTAGGGAATTCTGGGAGTCGGAGTCCAAAACAGGCCTACTATAGTATTTCCAACCTCAGCATTGAGGTTTTTGGGGGTTGGCAGCATGGTGTAAAGCTCAAAGCTCACCTGGTGCAGGGCCTGGAGTGTCTGGCTAGGACTCAAAGAAGACCTGGGTTCAAAACCCTGCCCAGTCTTGGGAATTCAACGTGGGGTGGGTGGCAGTGGTGAAGCATTTCTGCAGCCTCCCACATGTCAGAAAAGCTGGTCTGTGTCACCATTAATCAGAAGAAGTCTCACACACACGCACGAGGCAGGAGCAGAGCCACCTTGGTTGTGCCAGAGAACCCGTGCGGTCGCTTTGGGTTGAAGATTTTTGTCCGGTTGACCGAGCATCCCCTCCTCCCCCTCTCTTGGCAGGGACCGCGTTGGTGTTGGCCCGGCTGCCCCTGGAGAAGATCTCAGCCTGCCTCAGTGAACTTTGTGCTGTTCAGGTGATGGCCTTGAAAAAGGTGAGAGAATCCAGGGGGAGGTTCCGGCACAGCTTCCCTGCCAGGAGTTTGTAGGGAGAGTGGATTTTAGGAGAAATGGTTTTCTGTTGAGGAAGGACTACTAAAATCATGTCCCAGCTTTTGGAACCCAGGGGAGCGCCTTTTAAAACACGGTTTGCTTCTTGGATTCGAAGGTGCCAGAACTGACTTCCAATCATTTGGGGACTCCAGGTGGCCCTCCCTGGACCCTGGAAAGACTCTAAGCCTCTCAACGTTCTTCATTTGGCTGAAACATAAGAACCTAAGAAGAGCCCTGCTGGATCAGGCCAAAGGCTCATCTAGTCCAGCTTCCTGTATCTCACAGTGGCCCCACCAAATGCCTCTGGGAGCACATGAGACTAGATATGTCTCCTGATACCACTCCCCTACATCTGGCCCTTGAAGTACCCCAGTTTTAAGCCTGGAGATGACACATCCCCATCATGGTTTGTAACCTGTGATGGACTTTTCCTCCAGGAATCTGTCCAATCCCCTTTTGAAGGCATCCAGGCCAGATGCCATCACCACATCCTTTGGCAGGGAGTTTCACAGACTAACACAGTGATGGCGAACCTTTTAGAGACCGAGTGCCCAAACTGCAATTCAATACAGTACAGTAATTTAACCTGTATACAGGTGGCTATGAAGGGACAATGTCGAGTGCACACAGAAAGTGCTCCAAGTGCCACCTTTGGCACCAGTGCCATAGGTTCGCCATCACTGGACTAACACCATGTGCTGGGTGAAAAAATGTTTTCTTTTGTCTGTTCTCAATCTCCCAGCCATCAATTTGAGTGGTTGTCCCCTAGTTCTGGTATTTTGGGAGAGAGAGAAGAGAGTCACTCTATCCACTTTACTCATGCCCTGCATTATTTTGTACGTCTCAATCATATCCCCCCTCAGGTGCCTTTTTTTCCAGACTAAAGAGGCCCAAATGTTTTAGCCTTTCCTCATAAGGGAGGTGCCCCAGCCCAGTCATCATTTTAGTTGCTCTCTTCTGCACCTTTTCCAATTCCACTATGTCTTTCTTGAGATGCAGTGACCAGAAATGTACACAATACTCTAGGTGCGGCCTTACTATCGTTTGAAAGTCTTTCCTTGCACCCACTAGTGGTAATGTGTGTTTTTAAATCAAGTTTAAAGTTCCAGTTTCTTTTCGTGTGAAGTGGGAGGGTACCGCACTGGAGCCGAGGTGCCCCCCCTTCCAAAGCAGGCCTTTTTGAGCAGAATGTGAAGGTGGGGAGTTTAATCAAAGGCTCTTTGGGCCCCTGAGCCAGGCTCCCCACGCCCACCCCCTGAATTGGCAGACCTCCCTTAACAAAGATGTCGCCATATTCTCACGGTGTGTGTTCTTTCTGTCTCTTTGTGTTCCTGCTGTTCGCTGGTGGTGGGAGCTGGTTGGGCAGATGTTAATCGCAGGGGTTCCAGGGGGTTGGGTATCCTGGAGCATCCTTTTGTTTTCTAAAATGTCTCTGTCCTGCCTCACGTAAGCTGCACCCCCACCCCCAGGGGCCCTCTCCCTGTGTTGGAAATAATTCCCAGTTGTGTTGGAAGTTGTGGCCTGACACTTCCAGCAGCCCTGTGTGGCAGAAGCCAGCTGTGAGGGAACACAAGTACAAAGCCGTGCACAACGCTGGAGAGAGAGGGACAAATTAAAAAACAACAACAACAAATTGCAATATTTGTTGATTATTGCAGATTAGTTAAATATTCCTCCATATTCGTAAGGTCCAGAGACACCGACAAATACAGAGAGAGAAACGAATCTTCCTGTTTTTATTTGTTCCTTCATTGCCATTCGCTAGGCTTCCTTTTCTCAGTCTCTGCATGTTAACCTGACAAGCCGCTGCTTGTCGGGGCCCATAGACAGACCCCCACCGCCTTCCCCTCCATCCTCTCCAAAGCTCCCTGCTGCCTCCTTACCTTCTTTTCCTTTGCTGTTGCCACCAGTGTCCAGGTTTCGCCGCCGCTGCCGCCGTCTTAGCCAAGGGTGTCCCGGTTTCCCTTGGGCTGAGAAAGCCAGGTGGCCCTTGGCAAACAAAGATGGCAGCGGCCGCTTCCCTGGGTTAGAGCAAAGGGAAGAGACACCTGCCACCTTTGCAAAGATGTCGGCTGAGGCTGCTGGCTGCGGTGGCGGTGGCAGTCAAGAGAGGGGACAGTGGGGGTGGGTGGAAGGGGACAGGGGCTTGGGTTGTGCAGGTGGACAGACAGACATAGACAGACAGACAGAGAGAGCGACAGACCTCTACAGGCTGTCTGAAAAACCTTTGACTAACTGGTTGGTCCGTTCACGAGGGGGAGGTTCCAGGTTCGTCAACCTTGACGAAACGTGACGCACCATCATTTGGGTGGTCCGTCCCCATCTCTGCCCGTGACAGAAGCCGAGCGGCTTAGCTTCTCTTGGCAGGAACTGTGCCTCCACAGGACGTGTGTGCATGCAACTCCTCCGTTTGGCGAAGGGGGTCCCTTGCATGCCTGGCTGGGCAGCGGACTGCTCTGGGAAGGGGGGGGGTTGTGGGACCCCTGTGCCTTTCTGCCAGCAGGACTTTGAGCCAGGGGCTCCTGTGTTTTCTCCCTGCGCAGCCCTTTCCGTGTCTTTAGCCGTCGCCTCGGATTCCCTCCTCATGCATGTCTCCGTTTTCCTCTTCTCTTCCAGCTGCTGTCCCAGGAGCCCAGCAACGGCCTCTCCTCCGACCCCACTGTGCCCCTAGATCGCCTTGCAGTTATATTTAGGTAGGCTGTTGCCCCCCCCTTCTGGGAGTGGAGTCGTCTTTTATGCCCCCAAAGAGGGGAATCCTCTCCTCTGGTCCCTCTCATCCAGCTCTCAAGATCCGCTCGCTCGGGAGCCGACGCAGCTGCGCGCACACCCATCTGCCCTTGCGCATGTGTGCCCTGCAGGCGGTGCAACTAAGAAAAGTTCTTAGGGGGAGCGCCTGTGCAGAGAGGCGTGTCTCTGAGATTATGCCATGCCCCCCCCCGCTTGTTTTTCAAACTTCTTCTCGGTGTCTTTTGCAGGCATACCAACCCTATTGTAGAAAATGGACAGACCCACCCGTGCCAAAAAGTCATCCAGGAGGCAAGTGTGCATGAGCCCCCCCCCCCCGCAAGAAAATACAGGGGGGGCGAGGATAAAGGAATTAATTCGTTCCAAATGAAATTATGTTAAGCAAAATTTCCTTTATACAAATTCCCATAGGAATGCATTGAAAATGGAGTAATCCCATTTTTATGTTGTACAGATTTTCCCCATAGGCAATTATGTTAAGCAAATATTCCCTATCTCTGGATTTTTTTATGTTGTACAGATTTTATGTTATACAAGCTGTTTGTTATATGCGCCACTGTATTGAGCATGAACCAAACCGGCGCAGTGGCTCAGCTCGCTTGTTCTGAGCTGCTCGGAGAGATTTCTCTCTCTCTCTCTCTGGCTAGCCACTTTGGCTCAGCACATCTGGGAGGGATCCCGCCCCTCTGGGATCTGCCCAGCTTTTGAGTTTGCCCCCCCACCTCCCACCCCCCTGGGCGTTTGGTTCTCCTCCATAGCCGCTTCCCGTCTTTCCTCCTCCCAGATCTGGCCTGTCCTGTCAGAGACCCTGAACAAACACCGTGCCGATAACCGCATCGTGGAGCGCTGTTGCCGGTGCCTGCGCTTTGCGGTCCGTTGCGTGGGCAAGGGGTCGGCGGCGCTCTTGCAGCCACTGGTCACTCAGGTAACACGGGAGGGGGGAGGGGCTTTCAGAAAGCAGTTGTGGGTTTTAGGACTGTCGGGCAGAATTCCCCCTATCTTTGAATGTGGATTCAATGATTGGAATACATATGTGCAGGTCTCTTTTTTGGGCAGGCTCAACCCACTCAGTTCTTTCAGCCTTTCCTCCTCTGATGAACTTTTTGCAGTCAGTGCTTGACTTGCCTCATGCCCAGTTGGATCCAAGCGGGTTTCCAACCTGTGGCCCAGATCAGAGGACAGTCTCTCCGCTAGGCGAGACCCGCCCACTGAGTGCGTGGCGCTTGGACCAGCGTTAATTTACCAAGCGCTGGCCGTTGGACATCTTTGCTGCAGAGGGGCCCGGCTGTGGGATTGTGTTCAGCCTGAGCCAGGGAGGGCCTTTTGGGGAGGCCTGGCCAGGTTGAGGCTGGTGTGTGTGTGTGTGTGTGTGTGTGTGTGTGTGTGTGTGCGTGCGTGCGCGCGTGTGCGTGTGCGTGTGCGTGCGCGTGCGTGTCTGCTTTGTCAGAGCCCTCCCTTCTCTGAGCCTGGCGGGGCTTTTGTTGCAGATGGTGAGCGTGTACCAGGAGCACCAGCACTCTTGTTTCCTGTACCTGGGAAGCATCCTGGTGGACGAGTACGGCATGGAGGAGGGCTGCCGGCAGGGTCTGCTCGACATGCTTCAGGTAAGCCTCCTCTGGGGACTCCACCCCCCCCTCCAGGGCTTGGGGGGGGGAGAAGCCCACGCCACTCGCGAGACATTTGTGCTGCATGACGTTGCCTTGAGAACCATCTGGTGGCACAGTTCACTCCTTGGGTGTGTTTATGGGTGGAAACCTCTCTCTCCCGGGTCGCATCCTGCTTCCAGACCCTTAGCGGCAGGACAGGAACACCTCCTGCCTGTGGTGCCCGAAGAGATTCCGTCAGAGCCACCGCGAGTGGGCCTGCAGGGCCGTGTTTTAAGCTGGAGTGTTTGGGGTGCTGATGCCATCCGTCCCAGCTCCCCTCCGCTTGCCTCAGCCGCCGCTGCTGCCGCCTGGGCCAGCCTTGACATCTGCCTCCTTGTCTCCCTTTTTCGTAGGCTCTCTGCGTCCCCACTTTCAGGCTCATCGAGCAACCCAATGGCCTTCAGAACCACCCGGACACGGTGGACGACCTTTTCCGGCTGGCAACCAGGTAGCCGAGTAGCCCGGTCGCTGTGCCTCTTTGACACCCCGGCCCGGCAGGGACCGGAGCTCTGCTTGCTTCCTTCTGTGAGGCCTCTCTGAGCAAAAAGGGTTCTTCTTTTGGGCAAGTTTGCCATTTCTAGCATTTCCAGAGACAGGTCGCAGAAGCAGGAGGCTTTACAGTAAAGATCTGTACTTTATCCAAAAATAAAGGCGCCCCGGCTGCTGCTACTGGGATGTGGTGGTGGGGGGGTCTCCCTTCCTTTGAAAAACAGACATGCCCAGCGAAATCACGCCAGTCATGTTCTGGAAAGTATCTCAGGCGCTCTGAGGTTCTACCTGAAGCCCAGGCCCTCAGTGGCTTCAGAGGCCACCCACTTTGGGGCCGTACATAAGCTGATGGAGATGGGTCGCCATCTAGAGAAAATCGTCTCCCCCTTTCCTTCCGTGGGTGGTGGTGGTGGTGCTCTCACGGCTTTTGCTCCCTGCAGGTTTATCCAGCGGAGCCCGGTCACGCTGCTGCGCAGCCAGGTGATCCTGCCCATCCTGCAGTGGGCCATCGCTGCCACCACTCTGGACCACCGTGACGCCAACTGCAGCGTCATGAAGTTTTTACGCGACCTCGTCCACACGGGAGTGGCCAACGACGTGAGTGGCGCCCATGGCCGCGGGTGGCGTGCGTGGAAGAGGGTGGTTTGGGCATTGTAAGGGCTGCAACCCTCGCTCTGCATCTTCGCTTCCCTGCCGCTGCCAAGGAGCCTGGCCACAGCCTCTAACGGCATCCTGCTGATCTCTGGGGCACTGACTTTCACAAGAACATCATTGAGCCCCCAGCTAGAAAGAAGAATCTCTCTCTCTCTCTCTCTCTCTCTCTCTCTCTCTCTCTCTCTCTCTCTTACAGCCCAACAATTTGTGGGATGATTCTGGGATCTGGGATCACCTCCCTCTAGTTCCACGACAAGTTGCCACTTTCTGGAAAGTCAGGGAAATGGGTCAGGGAAAGTCAGGGAAAGTCAGGGAAATTGTGATTAATATATATAGTTTTTAACTGAATTGTTCCTGTAGTTGTAGACTAGAACATTTTCTTAAGTCTTGTATTCATGGACCATGGCCGATTCATCTTTAAATATATGGCTGCATTTGAATGGTGGTCAGGGAAATTGACAAATGTTGGTCAGGGAAAGTCTTGTATTAATGGACCATGGCCGATTCATCTTTAAATGTGTGGCTGCATTTGAACGGTGGTCAGGGAAATCGATAAATGTTGGCTGAGGGGGGATATGATAGCTATGTTTAAGTATTTGAAAGGATTTCATATTTGAGAGGGAACAGGTTTGTTTTCCATGGCTTCAGAGATTAGGACTCGGGGCAATGGTTTCAAACTACAGGAAAAGAGATTCCATTTGAACATTAGGAAGAACTTCATGACAGTTAGAGCTGTTTAGCAGTGGAATATGCTGCCACGAAGGAGGTTGGTGGAGTCTCCTTCCTTGGAGGAGGTTTTTAAGCAGAGGCTGGATGGCCCTCTGTCGGAAATACTGTGATGGGGGTTCCTGGAAGGCAGGGGGTTGGACTGGATGGCCCTTGAGGACTCTTCCAACTCTATGATTCTATGGTCAGGGAAAGTCAGGGAAAGTCTTGTATTAATGGAACATGGCCGATTCATCTTTAAATGTGTGGCTGCATTTGAACGGTGGTCAGGGAAATTGACAATAACGTTGGTCAGGGAAAGTGGAAAGTAGCATTTTAGAGGCGACTCTGCAGAAAGTCAGGGGAAGCCGGCTTTCTTGAAGGTTGTCCTCCCCTAATTCCCAAAGGTTAGAAGAGGGGCTGGTTGAAGACTCCCCGTGGTGAGAAGGGTGCCCTCTCTGTATGTTCAGAAGCGTCCTTTGCATGAATCAGGAGTAGCCCCCTCTGTGCCTGAACTTTTTCTTCCGAGGAGCAACCACCGCTTGACCTTGGCCCTCCGCTTAGTGCTGCATCGTAGGACCCAGGAGTGACAGGGGCTCCCCCCACGGAAGGCGTGTGGATGACCTGAGATGCGTGGGAAGGGTGGATTCCAGATGTGGGACGCTTTAAACATGAGGGCCTTTAAATTGAAATCAGACGAGATGGAGGCTTCAGGGCTGCATATTCACAGGACCAGTGGACAGCCGGAGCAGATCCCCTGGGAAATCTCACCCGGAAGGGCCAGCAAAGCACGGGTCGGAGGCGATCAGCGTGTCACGGTCTGGCTGCTTTGCAAGAGCAGAAATTTGAGCTGGTGTTTCTCTTGGGTACCAGAACAAGGAACGGCAGATTCTCCTCTCTCCCTTTGCCTGAAAGGGGGTGAAGTGGATTCTGTCAGTTGTCTTGCTTAGAAGGCGTTATGCATCAATGGCAGCGCTAAATCGGAATACTTTTGAGCAAAGATGTTTTGAGCAGTCCGTGACGATGATCTCCCTCTCGCACAGGAGGCGAGAAATCTGGCAGAGGTGAATGGATTCTTGACGTCCTTGTTTTGTAGAGGAGGAGGAGGAACTGGACTAAGTTTCTTCCCGTCCTTGCCCCTTGAATCAGGGAGCAGAACCATGGTTGCAATGGCTTCCCTTCGATGAGGAGGACATGATCCTCTCCCCCTCCTGTCCCGGAAGGAGCGCCAGGAGGTGCCTCTTCCACCTCCGAAGGAGACCCTGCTGACGTGTCCCTCCTTGTCCTTCTGCAGCACGAAGACGACTTCGAGGCGCGGAAGGAGCTCATCGGGCAAGTTATGACGCAGCTCGGCCAGCAGCTGGTGAGCCAACTCCTGCACACCAGCTGCTTCTGCCTGCCCCCTTACACGCTGCCCGACGTGGCGGAGGTGCTGTGGGAAATCATGCAGGTCGACAGGCCGGTAAGGAAGGAGAGCTGGGTTGGGGCCATGGGGAAGCGGGGGGGGGGGGGGGAGAGAAAGAGGGTAAAGGTGCTGCCGCAGTGGTGGAACACTGCCCTTGTGCAACGGTGTGTGTGTGTGTGTGTGTGTGTGTGTTCAGATGGGGGCCTTCCAGGTGGAGCACACCTCGGCTCATCGAGTACGTTACAAACCACAGCGCTGCAGTCCAGACTCTGTTCACGACCTGAGTTCGATCCCAGCGGTCTCAGGGAGCTGGCTCAAGGTCGGCTCAGCCTTCCGTCCTTCTAAGGGTGGTAAATTGAGTCCCCAGTTCGGTTGATGCCAGGGGCAGCATGTATTTATGTATTTATTTAGAATACTTTTACCTCACCGTTCTCCTTGGAAAAGGGCCCAAGGTGGCTTACAATAGTGAGGGGCAATATAAAGCCCAGAACGTTTAAGAAATACTCAAGTTAAGAACAGGGAATTAAAAGAGGCATCTGAGAACATTAAAAGGTAACAGTAGCCTGTGTCATTAAACTGTCAACTACCCAGGGGTTGCCTTAAGCATGGTGGGGTGGTCTAGAAGCAGAACGCTTTGCTTTGCTTTATTATTCATTCAGCATTCTCTTCATTTGATTTGAAGAGGCATTTGTCCAACAGGCAGAGGAAAAGAGGCAGGCACGGAAAGAACGAAACTCGAGGACCGGGCAGGAAACAGAATACATCTGCCGCCAGTGCAGTAGAGACTGCCATTCCCAGATTGGTCTATTTAGTCACACTAGGTGCTGTTTTTAGGATCTCCACTCCAGGCATGATACCACCATAGTCTTTCGAGACTGAAGGATGCCAATGAATGAATGAATGACTCTCTAAAATGGCTTTCCCCTTCAGAGGTCTTGGGATTCACGTCCTGATTTAAAGAATTCACCGTGGTTATAGTAATTCCCCCCCCCCCCGAGTCGTTGACGTCAGAGCGGCTTCTGTCTCTCTTGCTGAAAAGCCTTCCCCCCTTTGCTCTCTCTTTCCTGCCGGGCTCCGGAATTGGCCGCAGACCTTCTGCCGCTGGCTGGAGAACTCGCTGAAGGGTTTACCAAAGGAGACGACGGGGGGAGCGGTGCAAGTGACCAACAAGCAGTTGACGGACTTCCACAAGCAGGTCACGAGGTGAGCTGGGCCTCTCGCCCGCCCTTTCCCATCTTTGGATGATCTCAGCAGGGGAGAGTCTCTCCCCAGCGTTGGTGGTGTGGGGGGTGGGAGAGAACAGGCCCATTTTTGCTCCCCCTAGATTTTTGCAGGGCCCACCCCTCTGGCGTCTCCCCCTGACTTATCCTGCTGAGCTTTTCTCGCAGTGCCCATTCTCTTCCCTCCTCTGCTCCGGCTGTTGCACCGGCTCATGTGGCTGTCCGTCAGTCCTCCACCTTGGCAGTAGAATGTGCAAGGTGTAACAGAAAGAAACACGGCCTGCAGGAAGCTTGGCGGCCGTCGGGAGCAGAGCGTGAGCCCCTGGAAGGCAACCGTGCTGGAATGATCAGTGCCTATGTCCCCCCGGGGGGGGGGCCGCCACGCTTCGTGGTGCCGCTGGGGGGAGGACACTGCACACCTGAGCCTCTAAGACAGTGCGCACCCCTCAGGGGGCGGACGACAAGGCAGGTGTGACGAGGAGCTGCAGCATCCGACTGGGTAAAGGTGTCAGCTTTGCAATTAGAAAAGAAGCTTCCTTAAGGACTTAGGAGCATTTATTCATTCTAGCAAAGGTTTCTGCAGCTCCGCCGGCTGCGAACGAGTTTGCATTTGAACGCTGGCACCATTTTAATAACCAGGATGGCTTTAGGCAGGGCAGCGCAGAAGGGCCACAGCTTTCGGGTCTGGTTTCAGCCTTAAGGCTCTTGCCTCTCTGGAGGGCATCTACAGGAAGCCAGGAGAATGGGCAATCTAACAGATGGCACAAAAAGTGCCATTCTTCACCGCTGTCTGCAAAAGGACTAACCACTGCTGGGCAGGGCTGCTGGGTCTCTTTCAGGGCCGGTTGTGCCAGGCAAGGAGCAGGCCCATTGGATGTTTTGGATTTGTATTTTTTCTTTTGTTTTGTCACGTTCTTCGTGGTTATTGCTTTTAATTGGAAGATGGATTGTTGTCATGGGTTTCTGTTGGGGCAGTTTGTTTTTGCAATTTGTTCTACACTGCCCGGAGTTCCCGAGGGAAAATCAGGCGGTTAACAAGTACAAAAATAAATAAACAAACAAATAAATAAATAAATGGGGGCCTGCCCTGTCCTGTCTAGGTGTGAGAGCTAGGCAGGGCGTCCCCTGGCCGGAGCCAAGGGCCTTGTGAAGTCCCGGCAGCAGCAGGAGGGCCGTCTCGCCAGCCGGAAAGGTGGTTTTGAAACTGCTCCGTGGCGGCCTCTTCTCCGCATGGAAGGAGGCAGACTGCAAGGGTGCAGGAGGGCCCTCGGGAGGGCATGGGTGAGGCGGCCGCTAGGGGCAGCCGTTGCTCGTCCAGGGCCTGGGCGTCCTGGCCTCTCTCAGGATCCTCAGGCCTCTCCTTCCCTTGCGCTGCGCAACAGTTGGCAAGGGAAGCCCCAGGGGATGCCTTGCCCTCATTCTGGAGGCTTTGCCGCCGCAGCCTGACTAGTCCGGGCAGGCCCTTGCTCAGCCCTGTTAGTGCCCTCTCCCTCCACGGTTCCCCCCCCCCCCGGGCTGTGCCAGCACCTGCTGCTGCTGCTGAGCATCCTGCTTCCCGCCCCGGCAGTGGGCGAACCTTCCGAGACAAGCCCCAGCCTGCTCCCCTGCCAAGCGTTTACGCCCGGGTGCCCAGCGCCTCAGGGCCACGCTGTCAGCTTCGCCCCCACATCCGGGACAGGTAGGTGCTGCTTTCCAGGCCCCCCCTGGAGTCCTGTGTCCCGTTCTGTGCCCCTCGACTTAAAAAGGACGTTGACGACCTCGAGCAGGTCCCGAGGAAGGCGACCAGGATGGTTGAAGGTCTGGAAGAAATGTCTTACGAGGAACGGCTTAGGGAGCTGCCAATGTTTAACCTTACAAAAAGAAACCTCAGAGGGGATGTGATAGCTATGTTTAAATATTTGAAAGGATGTCATATCGAAGAGGGGACTGGTTTGTTTTCCATGGCTTCAGAGACTGGTTTCAAACTACAGGAAAAGAGATTGCATTTGAACATCAGGAAGAACTTCATGACGGTTAGAGCTGTTCGGCATAAGTGGAAGATGCTGCCACCACGGAGGGTGGTGGAGTCTCCTTCTTTGGAGGTTTTTAAGCAGAGGCTGGATGGCCATCTGTTGGGGGTCCTGTGATGGGGGTTCCTGCATGGCAGGGGGTTGGACTAGATGGCCCTTGAGATCTCTTCCACCTCATTGAGTCTGTGATTGGTCTGAGGGTGGCTGCCTGCTAGTGGGAATTGGCTGTGAGGTGCCCTTGAGGTTCAAATCCCAGCTGGGTGAGAGTTGGGGGGGGAGAGAGGGTGCCTTCCCCTTATTATGTTTGAGAAGGAAAGCTAGCAAGGGGCAAAAGTGAGGAGGAGGAGGCTCATTTCTCTCCAAGGAGAGCTGCGTGGCAAAACCCTCAGCCCCGCCTGTAGCCGCCTGTAGGAATAGCCCCGGCAGGAGCATTTTTCCTGTCTTGAAACCAAACCCCTGCAGCTGCTGCTGGCTTGGTGCCATCATCAATCATCTTCGGGGGGGGGCTATGTGGACCAGGGGTGTGCCAGCCATCCCCTGCTGGCCCGGACTGGCAGGACTCCCTCGGTATCTTAGGGTTGCCTCAGCGCAGCTCAGCGGCTGCTGTGGTTCCGCCTGGAGGAGGGACTAAATTCACGAGGACCTTGGCTCCCTCAGGCAGACCTGGGCCTTGTTTTGGTTCCTTTTTGTGTCCTTAACCTTATCAGTTATTTGCACTTTGTTCACAAGGTTGCTTCACTTTAGTGTGTGTGTGTGTGTCTGTGTTGTTGGTTTTTTATTTTTTATTTTTGCTGTGTTCCCGTCTGCCCTCCCCGATTCCAAACCGGTGCCAAGGGCGGGGGTGGGCGTCTGCCCCGTGGCCGCCGTTCCCTCCTCTGTCAAAGCAAATAAAGAACCCGTTCGGGGCCACCAGCATTCTCTCCACCCGGTCGGGATCCAGCATCTGCTATTGCTTCTCCTTATCGAGGCCCTTGCAAGGGCAGGGGTTTGCTAAAGAGGTTTGTTTTGGGGTTGGAGCTCAGCTCGGGCCCTCTGGACCCCAAGTGGGTTCTCTTTGGAGCCCAGAGCGGGGTCAGCCATGGGTGGGTTCCGTTCACTTTGCTCTATAATCCTCCTTACAGGGATATGAAAGGGTTGGCTTCTCTCCCTTCCCCAAATAACAAGGATCTTGCTCTTCTTTCTCTCTCTCTCCCCTCCCCCACCTCCAGTGCTGAGGAGTGCAAACAGGTTTGCTGGGCTCTGAGGGACTTCACCCGACTCTTCCGGTAGCTGGCAGGCACCTCCTTCGCTCTGCCTGCCTCCCAGGTGAGCCGATGCCTCTGCCGCGGCGGCTGCAGCGTTCCCTCCGCTCAAGAAGAACGGCTGCCTCTCCGTCTGTGTCTGCGGGTCCATTGCCCTGCTTTGCTTGTTTCTCAGCACCCAGAGCAGCTCGAGGGAAATAAGGGAGCCCTTTTGCTGGCCGGAGCTTTCAGGGGGAGCGGTTCTCTCCCTCTGAACCTCGCGGCCCAGGGGTTAAATGCCTCTCCTGCCGGTAAAACTGTGCTCACGACCTGGGGTTCCGTCCCAGGGAGCCGGCTCATGGTTGATTCAGCCTTCTATCCTTCCAAGGTTGGTCAAATGAGTACCCAGCCTGCTGCTGGTGGTGGTGGTGGTGGGGGGGGAATGTGTAGCCTGCATAATTAAATCGTGAACCGCCCAGAGGGTGCTTGAAGCGCTATGGGGCGGTATATATAAGGAGTACACTTGCTTTGCTGTGGGCTTCTACAATGCTGGTTTTGAACTGACACACGCCCCAGTTTGGTCAGAATGAAGGCAGGCGCGTGCCTTTGTGCCAGACAATCACGTGTGTGTGTGTGTGGGGGGTATCTGCCCCAGAACGGCTGGAGGGCTCTGTAGCTGAGCCCCCCCCTTACAGAGACAGAGTTTGGGCGTTCATTTCCCCTTGGTAGGAGCAGGGTTTGCTGACCCAGACGGCCCTTTCTGGCTCTGCAGTTCTAAGATGATGATGACGACCATCGCCATCATCATCCTTAATGAACCCCTGAATAGCTCAGGGGGCCAAGAGTTGCCGAGTCAGAAATTGGGAGTTTGATCTGTTCTCTTCCGCCCTCATTGAGAAGGTTCAGGCTTGTTGATCTCTAGTTTCCCTTCTGGCCCTGCAGCTGTAGAGTTATTATTCCCTCTCAGCCTTCAAGCTTGCTCGGACCCGGCACAGACCTGTTTTGGTTCTCACAACTGGCGGCAAAATGGGCTCCACGTTTCACCTGGCCCCTTCCCCTCCTGTGAGAGCCTCCCCCCTTGGGCCTCCGTCTCTTTGGGGCTTTCAGCGTCGCCCTTCCTGCACCCGAGAGCCACCCACCACCCACCCACCACCCCCGAGGGTGCCACTTCCTTGCTTCACCAAAGAAAGAGGAAGCCCCGGCCCAGCTGTGCCAGCCAAGAACCTCCTGAGAGCAAACCACGTGAAAGATGGCCTGGAAGCCTGGCCCTGGGGGTGGGGGTGTGGGGGGGTGCAGCCCTCCGGATGTAGCTGGGCTGCTCTGTGATGAGAGAGAGCAGCCACCAACTCACCGACTCCATCTGAAAAGCAGTGTGGCCGAGTATGCTCTTTTAAAACAAAAAACCAAAAACAAACAGTTGTTGATGCCAAAATGGCACTGACGACCTTGCTTTGCAGAAGCATGCCCAGGATAAATAGCAGGGCCTAGTGGCCAGCGGCAGCTTGTTTCTGGAGCAGTGTTGGCGAACCGATGGCACGGGTGCCAAAGGTGGCCCTCAGAGCCCTTTCTGTGAGCACCCAACATCACCCCTTTCACGGCCACCTGGATTCGGGTTAAATGGCTGCATTGGGACTTTGTGAATAATTAGTGTGTTCTGAATCGCAGCATGGGCACTCGGTCTCTAAAAGGTTTGCCATCACTGTTCTAGAGGGTGGAAGAATGACCTGGTTTAAGTGTCCTGTTTCGATCGGCCACGTGAAATGGCTACCGTGAAATCAGTCACGGGGGGGGGGGGGGCGGGGAGGAAAAGCCCGAGAAGATAAATCGGAAAAGGGCTGCGTGGTCTCCAAAAATGAAACCAATGCAGGAGCACCTAATAGCCTTATTAGACCAATAAACAAGACCCCCCCCAAAAAAAAAATCAAACTCAGAAAAGAGTGAGCTTTCAATGAGAATTCATCTTCTGGCTTGCGCACCAAATTTTTTGTGGGCATTTCCAGAAATCCAAAGATCCAAAGCAAATCAAATGGCAAGAAGCATGAAACACCTTAAAAGACTAACAGTTATATTTCAAGGTAACCTTTTGTGGATCAAGTCCACTTCTTCAGACAGAATGAAGTGGCAGTGTCATGATGCCAGATATTAATTGGCCCTTGGCAGAATGGACCCAAAGTTCCAAAAATTAAACTGCTTTTATTCAAGTCCCAAGAATTCTCAGTGCTGACGCTGGGGGTACGGCTAGCTCCTCAGATGGAGCCAGATGATGTCTGCAAAAGTCTTGTGGAAGGAAGCCGCGGTTTCGGACTCCTCCTCCATCCAGCATTTTGGAGTTTATCCCCCATTTCATTTTAACAGGTGGCTGCCTAGCGCTCCCCCTCCCCCTGGAGTATGGTGTGCAATTCTGATCACCCATCTCAAGAAAGATATAGTGGAACTGGAAAAGGTGCAGAAGAGAGCGACAAAAATGATTCCTGGGCTGGGGCACCTCCCTTATGAGGAAAGGCTAAAACATTTGGGGCTCTTTAGTCTGGAAAAAAGGCGCCTGAGGGGGGGATATGATTGAGACGTACAAAATAATGCAGGGCATGAGTCAAGTGGATAGAGGGACACTCTTCTCCCTCTCACAAAATACCAGAACTAGGGGACATACACTCATACTGTTGGTTGGGAACTTGAGGACAGACAAAGGAAAATATTTTTTTACCCACCGTGTTGTTAGTCTGTAGAACTCCCTGCCACAGGATGTGGTGATTGCATCTGGCCTGGGTGCCTTAAAAAGGGGAATTGGAGAGATTCCTGGAGGAAAAGTCTATCCCAGGTTACAAACCATGATGGAGATGTGTCATTTCCAGGCTTAAAACCGGGGAAATTCAAGGGCCAGATGCAGGGGAGTGGGATCAGGAGACAGAGATCTAGTCTCATGCGCTCCCAAACACATCTGGTGGGGCCACTGTGAGATACAGGAAGCTGGACTAGATGGGCCTTTGGCCTGATCCAGCATGGCTCTTCTTATGTTCTTAAAGGGGGATTGGATGATTCCTGGAGGAAAAGTCCATCACAGGTTACAAACCATGATGGGGACGTGTAATCTCCAGGCTTAAAACCAGGGTACTTCAAGGGCCAGATGCAGGGGAGTGGTATCAGGAGACAGAGATCTAGTCTCGTGTGCTCCCAAACGCATCTGGTGGGGCCACTGTGAGATACAGGAAGCTGGACTAAATGGGCCTTTGGCCTGATCCAGCAGGGCTCTTCTTAGGTTTTCATCTCTTCCCTCCGCCTTCTTTTTTGGGCTTCTTTGGCTGAGGGTGGCCTTGGGGCATCAGGACTTGGATCAAAGCATATGGTTTTTGGAACTACCCACGAGAACTTGGCGCACTGCTGGAGGATGGAGGAACGATGACCGAAAGCTCGCTTGTTTGGCTTTTTCTTTTAGTGGCCCCTTCTAGGCATTCCTTGCTCCTGCCTTTGTTTTGGAGACGGAGGAAACGCAAAAGGATATTGGTCCTTGTGCTTCTGGAGAGGGCGGCATCTGAAGCTCTCCCCCCCCTTCCCTTCCCCCCCGGCCTTCTTGCATCTTTTTTTCCCAGGAATGTCTTATTTTCAGAAGAGGAAATAAAACAACCAAGAGGGTGTCCCACAACCAGCAAACTTCACAATGCCCGAAGGGGTCCGGCTCGCTCTGGTGTGTCCCAACGATCCGAAAAAGAGACGCTTCGCCGCAAGAACGAGTCGGTGAAGCCCCTGCTTTGTGAGTGAGAGAAAGAAAAGCGCGGGAAAAATACAACCCCCCCGGGGGTTGCGACGTGTCTGGGACTTTTACGGATGGCTGCCACCGAACTACAGCATCGTGGGCGGGCGGGCGGGGGGGAGGGACATGGGGGGTGCTGCTTTCCAGATGGACTCGCTTTAAAAAGAAAGAAAGAAGGCAGAAACAAACCAACGACAAAAAGTGCAAAAAGGAAAACCATGATAAAATGTTTGGTTTCTCTTTTTTTTTTTTTAAAGAAAAACATTAAACCGCAGGGGAGGGGGAGGGAGTAAGAAAAATTCCTGATTTTCCTGGCAGCAGAAAAAAAAAAGCCCCACAAAAAAATGAAAACGAAAAAAAAAAAAAGCAAAACAAGGTAGAAAACTTTCTGTGAAATGAAAATAAAAGAATTGTTTAAGGATCCATGGGATGGAAAAGAAGTTTTATCTTCCGTAACGAACAGCCTGCCCCGCTGCGGGAGGAGGAAAGGAGGGGGGCTGGCGGTGTGGGGGTGTACTCCATCCTTTGAAATGCCACTCCCCAGTCCACCCCCCCCAGAAAAAATTCCAGAGCCCCCTCCAAAAAAGTCCAAACGGAACAATTGATTTGAAGCCCCGCTGTCTGTCGCGGAGTGTAGGATATTGAGGTGGGCACGAGGGGGGGGGTCAGCCCTACCCACCCCGTAGAGAGGCGCGAAGGAAGAATGGGGCCTGTCCGTTCTCCCATCAGGCATTGCTTACTTCGATAAACTGTTATAATATATATTATATTTTATATATATATATATAATATTCTTTTTCTTTTTAAAGTTGATTTGGGGGCTTTTTATTTGGAAAAAAAAACATGGTTTAATTTGGTTTGTTTGTTTTTTTTACTGCGGGGTGGGGCGGGCGCTCTGGAGAACACACGGTGCGCGGGCAGGCTGTTGGTTTGAACCGATCCGGCGAGGACTCTTGGGGGGGGGGG
>JAHTLZ010000161.1:619042-635265 GCA_023846285.1 Phrynocephalus versicolor | reverse complement strand
ATCTCTCAAAAAAGAAGTCCAGTAGCCATGACTCAGCTTCCAGGTCCTTATGGGAGGTGCCAGCGTTCTCCGTGGGCAGCTTCTCCCTTCACACCCAGACCACATTGGTGTGTGTGTGTGTGTGTGTGTCACGGGCCAGTTTCTTGTCTACCCCCAGTGGGGTAAGGAGTTCCCTGGGAAGACGGGCGGGATATAAAATAAATAAATTAAGGTGGAGCCACAAAATACAGTATATTTTTTGCACGGACCCAAATCTTTAGATTGGCTTCTGCCCCCCCCCCACCTCCCTCCCATGGGACGCTGCTTCCTAGCGCTTCAGCCCACGTTGTTGCGTGACGGATTACGCGGACCCAGAGCTTCAGGGTGCAATATCTGGTGCTCAGGCAGCATTCCTGTTCGTCTCTCTGGGCTCCACGGATGTCTGGGTCTGTGATGTATGTGTGGGCATGCGTGTGTGTGATGATCCTCCAACTGCCTGAGCGACCAGTGTTTTATTGATAAGAGAGGAACAAGAGATACAGGAGGACATCCCTCGGTGCGAGGGGGAATGCACACCTTATCTGTAAGACCATATTGCCTGGGGGAGAGGAAGCTGTGGGGTCAAAGGTGATAGGACAGATGACCCTGGTCTGGTATCCTGTTTATTTGCCATCCTGTTTTGCTCTGGCCTTCTTGCCTACATCACCACATCCTGGTATCTGCTTCGGTCCTGGAGACTGCTGGGAGATACAGGTCAAGCAGCCCTCCTAGGCCTTCAGTTTCCTTTGTGCTTGACCAATCTTGGGGTCTCAGAAATATGGGCAATGATATTACCACACCAAGTGAAAGAGCTGTCCAGTGCGGTGGATGGAAGAAAACAAAGCTTTTTATTTTCCTATTCTGCCTTTTTCGAGGCCGGGGAAACCAGAGGTCTTCGGAGACAGACCTGCCAGAGAGGCTCCTCCTGTTTGGGAGGTGAGACTGGATGAAAACAGACTTGTGCATCCGTCCACTGGTGTCTTCGCCTCTCTTGACCCCAACCTGGAACAGTGTTCCTTTTTCACCTTAACTCTGCCCCTTTCTCTGACCAGAGTGAAGATTTGGGGGGGGGAACCTTTGCTCCTACATTGTTCTGGCCTGCAGGGCGGTGGCACGGACTGTTCGCTTTATGGGCCTGGGCAGGTTCCGAGGGGCTCTTGTAGCTTCTGCAAAGAAAAATCCCTTCTCTCTCTGACCAGAGAGATTGGGGCATAAGAGGTTTTCTTTACTTCTCGCCTGTCAGGCTTTGAAACCTGTTAGATCTATGGAAGTCTGCTATTGGCAGTGGGGGGGGGGGCGGATTTTCAGGCAGGGGCGTGCAATCCGGCTTTAGGACCCCACCTCCCCTTTCAAAAATCCTTCCCATCGAAGGCTTTTTTCAAAACCAGTCTGCACTTGGAGAAGTGGCAGTGTGGCTCAGTGAGCCGAGCCATGGCAATCCCCCCCCTGCAAAAAAAGCACTGGGATGGCAGCTATGACCTCCTAAATGTAGAACCAATGTACCTCCCCCCCCCAGCTGAAAAGGCTGACCCAGTCCACATCTTAAGAACCCCAATTCCCAGCTTTTCATGAATGGGAACCATTGCCCGTGTCTCTCACGGCCAGGGTGGCTGAAGAGCGGCAGCTGCCTGCAGCCCTCCCTCTCCCACTGGGGCAAGGGCTCCAGCCCTCCAAGTCCTGCCCCGGGAGCCATGGCCAGTGGGTGCACCCCCCCCACTTCCATGAGGCCCTTTCCTGCAACAGCATTGGTGTGGAATTCCAAAGCAGGGGGGGGTGGTGGTGGTGGTCTCGTCTCCTGGAATTGAAATGACTCTGTCAAACATCCATTGCAGAAAAAAAAGTACATTTATTTCACAAAGCCAAGGACCACCTGGGCAGTGGGGGGGGCACGTGGCAGCGTCCCCATCTCCCTGCACCTCAGACATGCTATCTGGCCCTCCCTCCTCAGTGGCCCCAGGCCCATCCTGGTGAGGAGGGGCTGCCTTTCTCTCGGTCCACTGGCCTATGAAGAAAGCCATTTCCTTCGCAGACGGTGACCCTCCGAGCAAGTGGTCTCTGTGGCCTCCCACCCCACCCGCCGGCTCTTTCCCACGCTTCTCAAGATGGACCTTTGCCACAAGAAGAGCACAGACCCTTTGCTGCTCACTTGGGATGGATGGAAGTCCTCCCCAGTGCCTGGGCTCTCCCCCGCACACGTCGGGTGTGCAACTGCACTCTCGCCAACCTGTTCCTTAAGGGCTCCCACTTGTGCACCCCAGACATTTTAGCTGGCAGTGCCTTGGCCTTGGTCACACCTATTTCTCACCCCTAGAGGGGGAGGAGAGCTCATTTTCTGAGAACCAGCCCGCCCGTCGCACCCATCTCCAGGCATGGTCATTTGGGGGGGGGGGATTCAGGCATCCGAAGCAGTGAGGTCTCCAGGCTCTGACCTTCTTCCACCTCTCGTCACAAGTCATCTGGCCTGTGCAGTTTGGGTCAGAAACCCAGCAAGCTGGAAATGTCCCAAAGGGAGACCCCCCCCCCAGGGCCCATTGCCCAGCCCTGTTCAGCAAACACACAAAGGCTCCCCCTCCCCGGTGGAGGTGGGTCGCCTGGCTGGCCAGAGCACCTCTGGCTGCCTCGAAACGGTGCTGCCTGCTGACTGTTCTCAATTCAGTTCTGATGTGACTTGAGATTGCTTGAAGGGCCAGGAAAGGGACCGGCAGACTCTTCCAACACTTACGAGTGACTCCTCCTTTTGAGGTTGGATGACCAACGGGGCAAAAAGGCAGGAGGAGGACCCGAGCCCAACTTCTGGTCCCAATCCAGTCTTTCGTTGTTCTCCGAGACCTTCCCCTCTCTCCTAAAAAGGCTCCTCCGTGGCCCCGAAGCTATCCCTTGGCGTTTCCTGCTCTTTCTGGGAGGCCCCACTCATCTTTCATCGTCAGAGCCATCGGCTACGAGGCGACTCCTGTTCTGAAGATGGTCCTTTGCTCGCAGCTCGTCCCCAGGGCTGAGTTAAGCCTTCCCGGGCTCCCATTACGACTGCCTGGGATCCCCTGGGGGTTACATCCTCCCCCCACCTTGTGACCCAGTCCACGGGTGACTTCCTCCTGTCCTGCTTTCTGCCTTCCATTTGAAAAAGCAGAAACGTCTCTTCCCAGACTCGACTGAGAGTAGCGCAAAAATACGCTTGGCTCTCTTACGCCATGCTTTGCTGCTTCTCCGGCCCCAACCAGTGTTCGGAACAAGGACACCAAGACGTTTCCGGGAACGGAACTGGGCTCTCAGGGCAAGAAGAGCTGATCTGGTTTGCTTTTTGTGGACTTGGCACTACCAGGGCAGGGGGAAAAGAATGGGAATGCAAGCCAGAGCTGTTAAAATCCTTCAAAAGCCAAGTGTGAGCGAGATGCCAGCAACCTGGGGCCTGTCCGACTCCTAGCTTGCAACGGTCGCCCCGAGAGCAGGGGTGGGTGGGCAGGTGGGCGGGCTTGGCTCCCTGCTAGTGCATGCCATTGCCCGTCTGCATGGGCCACGTTTCAGCCCCAGCCGGCTCCGGGTTCGAGGCGGGAATACTCTGCTGGGCTTGCCAGAGGTGGTGCAACTCCTTGAACTGCTCCACCATCCTGTCCTTGAGATCCGGGTGGGAGATCTGGAGCCGGACGCTGTCGGCCGACCAGGACAGCTCCCCAGAGAACATTTCCAGCAGCAGGCGGGCAGCGACGGGGACCACCTGTCGAGCGGAAACAGGACAGAGGGATTAAATATGCCTTTTGCCTGGGCCTTGGGGGAGATCTGGGTTCAAAACCCCACTCAGTCGTTCATCAGTTACGTTACGTTCAGTTACGGCTGCCACCCTAGGTGGCATTTCTAGACTAGCTGGATGGTATATAATGGTATTTATATCAGATGGATGGATGGATAAATAGATAGGAATGAAGGAAGGAACCAATGGGAGGGAGAGAGGGAGGGATAGATAGATAGAAGCATGGAAGGAATAGATAGATAGATAGATAGATAGATAGATAGATAGATAGATAGATAGATAGATAGATAGATAGATAGATAGATAGATAGATAGATAGATAGGTAGGTAGGTAGGAAGGAAAGAACCGACAGGAAGGATGGATAGATGGATGGATGGAAGAAAGGAAGGAAGGAAGGAGCTTCTGATAAATAGAGATAGATATTTAATACAAGGCTAGGCTATGTAATACCTTTATAATATTATTACGAATAAAATAATTTTATTTAAAACATTTAACCCTTCCTTTCTCCTAAAAAGGAGGATGGATGGACAGATCGACAGGCCCACACTCACTCACTCACCTGAACCGTGATCAGCTTTTTCTCTTTCGGCTTCTGATCTGGCCACTCTTCTCCGAAACAGAAGAAGATTTCGTAGGGCGGAGGTGTGGTGCTTTGCCCTTTCTGGAACATGATGAGGCCTGCAGGGAAAAGCAAGGGATTTGTTTTATTTTATTATTATTATTTTAAAGGTGGAGCCGGAAAGAGGAAATTGGCCTCCTAAGGGAGACAAGGGCAGCCTGGGTTCTAGGCCAATATCCAGGCCAAAGAACCACCCTCGGGAGGATCCCAAGAGAGGAACTCCCCAGAGTTCGAACAAAGAAGCCCCCTCGGGAGCCTTCCCTGCCTGCCAAAGACGTGCAGAGCCATGGAGAGGAAGGGAACCCGGTTTCCAAGGAGAAACGTCAGCCTGTCTGGAGGCCAACAGCCATTAGCTCCAGCGAGCCAATGGCCTGGGATCGTGAAACTTCTCAGCCTAGTGCTCATTCTCGTGCCGGTTCTGAAGATTGAAAACCATGAGAAGATCGCTCATGGAGATGGCAGCATCAACGCATACGGCGCCTCCCAGAGGATCGCCCAACTCAGCCAACCAGCCTACCTCCTCGCCTTTGCCAGAGGTCCCTTCTCTCGTGCAGGCGGCGCTTGCAATGCAAATGTCAACAGCCCCCCAGGGGCAGAGGGACATGAGCCCTCCACAGGGGCAGGAAATGCTGGGAGTTCGTGCATGCTGTATTTCTTGAGGAGTATCCCATACACCAGGCATGTCCAAAGTCTGGCCCGGGGGCCAAATGCAGCCCGTTTTAAAATTTCGAGCAGCCCGTAGCCTCTTCTCCCTGCTGACTCAGCCTGCCATGCATCCCCGCTGGTCGGCCCTTCTCTGTGCCAGCTGGAGACATCAGCTTGCAGTTTTATGGTTTGCCTACCCTCCCTGCTGCTGTCCGTACCCCCACCCAGCCACTCAGCCTACCCGACCCTGGCTCCATTGCTGCAACATCCTCCCCGGCTCCTTGCAAGGGAGGGACACATATACGAGCAGCGGTGCTTCTAACGCTCGTTTTGATGCGCAGGGGTGTTCTGAGGACTGACATGAGGGGTCATGTCCATAAGTACTTTTAAAAAGCAATTCAATATTTTCATCAATTGCAGGATGTAAATGTAATTTGTTTTGCTGTATGCTGTTCTCCTTTAAGGAAACACCACCAAATTTACACATTCCCTGTAAAAGGTTCCTACAATATAGTTGTTAAAAGTAACTGGAAACCATGACTTGTTGCACCAGGAAGCCACTTGGTCCCTCTACTGATTCTTTGAAATGTTATTTGGTTGCTTCCTCGTTGCACAAGACAGGGCGATGCACTAGAGGGGAACTCCCCCCCCCCAATTATTCCTAACGGAAGATTCTCCCCTTGCTCCCTCTCCTGCCGGCTCCAACCCCTGCCCCTTACGGACTGTCCTTCCATAGCAGCCCCTCCTCCTCTTCCTCACCATTGAGGAAACTCTCCAGGCTGAAGAGCTTGGTTTTCTTCTCCCGCTCAATGGGGTTGGGGCCGGCCAGCTCCCCGGCGCACGGCCCCGTCCAGAAGACTTTGCACTGGCACAGGCGGATGGCGTAGATGTCTTGGCCCTGCAGCTCCAGGATGAGGCCCCGGTCCAAGACGTCCAGCAGCTGGTGGGTGTAGAACCGCTGCTTCTCGTTGGGCACGGCCTCCGTGCTGGGGAAGCGCACCTGCTCCAGCGTCATCGGCCCAAAGAGCTCCACCTGCTCCTGGGTGGGCTTCAGGTGGCTGTAGAAGAGGCGGCAGCCGTGGGGGTTGCTGATGGTGAGGGAGCCCACCGAGCGGCCCCGGTACTGGAACTTGATCTCCAAGTCTGTCACTGAGAGGGGAGAAGAAACGGCAGGTCCACTTTTAACCCCCAACTGTTAAAAGGTCACACCCATGTTGCTGAATACAGCAGGACCCCCCACATCCGTGGGATCACTTATCCACAGTCTGAAAATATTAAAAAGATTAAAAGAAAAAAAACCTAGAAACACATCTTTTCATGATGTATTAACCAGAACTGGCCACCAGAGGGAGGCAGACACCATGCTAATATGTATTTTTTGTAAAGCAAGCAAACTGTTCTAAAGAACACACACCATAGGGCAGTGATGGCGAACCTATGGCACAGGTGCCAAAGGTGGCACTTGGAGCCCTTTCTGTGGGCACCTGACATCACCCCTTCACAGCTGCCTGCATTCAGGTTAAATTGCTAATATTGGCACTTTGCAAACAAATTAGTGGGTTTTGAATTGCAGTTTGGGCGCTCAGCCTCTAAAAGGTTCGCCATCACTGCCATAGGGTGTCTGGCTCCCCCTACTGGCCAGTTTAGGTTAATACATTGTGAAAATATCTTTTTCTGGATTTTTTTCCTTTACATTACCATATACAGAGCATTCGCTACTATCCACAGTTTTCAGCAGCTGCAGAGGAGGTTGAAACCATCTCCCATAGATACAGAGGTCCTACTGTAATTGTATTTATGCCCCACTTCTCCACCTCTGTACTAGCGACAACTGATGTGGCTGCCTTCCCTCAGCCGTGTTAACACAACCACCATCTTGTTCTCACAGAGACTGTGTCCTTGCCCTTCTGTACCACTTCTGTGTGGTCCACGCGCTTCTCCTTTCCTCTCCCCGTTATTTGCATGACCTCCCTCTGAGGAGGTCTGGCAGAGGGGACCTACCCTCAGGTCAAGCCCTGGGATTCGTGGCTCTGGACTCATGGAAGCATGTACCACCCATGCCAGACTCCCTAAGTGAGCGGAAAAGTCCCTGTTACCAGGGGAGGTGTGGAAGTGTCATGTGAGTGGAAGGCACAGTACCTTTTCCTAAATGAAGCATCCTCTCTCTCTCTCTCTCTCTCTCTCTCTGTGTGTGTGTGTGTGTGTGTGTTGTATTGTTACAGTCGTGACCAACTCTTCGTGACCCCATGTCCATGGAGTTTTCTTGGCAGGAATCCTGGACTGGCTTGCCAGTTCCTACTCCAGGCGCCTACAGCACCTGGTATTCCCTGGAGGTCTCCCATCCAAGTACTAACCAGGCCCGACCCTACTTAGCTTCCAAAATATGGCGAGATCGGATGTGCTTAAAACCAAACAGAGAGCTTAAGACAAGCGAGCCAAGCCACATGATAATAATGGAGGCAGGAGGGAAGCAAACTGGCAGTGGGGACTGATGGGAAACTGATGGGAAACCTTTTTCCAGTCTGGATCACAGAATACTTTGGGATGCCACTACTGGATTTTGACTGCTTGAAATTCCCAAAACATTCCTTCGGTTCCTCCACTTCACTCTCTCCCACCCCTTCCCACCCCAACCCCGTGGCCAACTAAAAGGGTCCTTACAGGGCAACATGTGCGGGCTGATCAACAGGTTTGGGATGGACTGTTCCATGGCCGCCAGCGGGCAGCTCCCCTGGGACACCGGTTCCAGCTCGCCCGGTGTGGCCAGGTTCCGGGTAGGCAGGACCAGCCGTCCAGCCGGCTCGGCAGCAAAATCGGGGACCACCGGCTCCCTGCCGGCGACGGGGAAAGCACCCGTGGGAGGCGGCGGAGAAGATAAGATGGAGAGCTCTGGGTGGGCCAGTGGTGGGAAAGGTCCATTGCCACAGGCACTGGGGCGCAGGGGTTCTTGCTTCAGCCACGGGTAGGGGGGCAGTGGCTCCCCCCTGTGGGCTGGGTCTGCAGAAAGAAAGAAAGAAAAGGCAGTCAAATCAGACTGTTCTCCCACCCGCTCTGCACGAGAAAGGAATCCAGGACCTTTTCCCTTCCACCTGGTTTCACCCACTTGGGAAAGGGACCACTGCTAAAAATCAAAGTTCCTTACTCTCCCAGATAGAGTGCTCCTACCCAAAGCGGTTCTGACAAAAAAAAGAAAAGGAAGCAAAACCTCCTCCACCCCCACCCCTGCCTTATGTTATTTGTCTCAGAACCTCTTCCTCCTTAACAGCAGCACCAACATTTAAATGGTCTGCTTCAGGAAACCCCTTTGTTGATAGTGCAGGAGAAAGAGCCCTAAACTTAGTTACAGAAGCTTCTAACACTCGTTTTGATTTGCAGGGGAGTTCTGAGGACTGACATGAGAGGTCATGACAAAAGAGAGGAAAAAAGACCAGGAGGACAAGAGTGTTAAAAAGGAGAAAGTGAAGCAATATTTGCATATCTGTAACTGATTAATTAAGAAAGACAAGGGACAAAACGCCAAAGCCCACCCAACTGTCGCACTGTGTCTACCAGCCCCTGCTGGCTGCAGGAAGCTATCACTGTATTTTTCCAACTATAAAATGCTCCAAAGTATAAGACTCCAAAGTATAAGAAGTACAAGAGGAGAAAGAGGAACCTGTCTGGGATGGATCGTCCCCTCCTTTCTGTGCCCACAAGCCAAATGTTATTGCAACGTCCATGTTGCACACGGAAGCATTTTCACAATCCCTTTTACACGCACACACACACATTTTCAAGGCGCCTGTACTTGCCCGGAAGCCTGGTTGATTTCAATGGGAGGTTCCCTCCCCATGGCCGCCTCTCTCTTACCTGCCCTTCCTTTGCTCGGCGTCCCTTTCGCCCCTCAGCACGTGTTTATTTATTTATTTATTTGATTTAGATACCACAACCATCTAGCAAAAAAGCTACTCTGGGCGGTTTACAAACACATACAAAATACAAAAACACATTAAACAACTTAAAAGAGTAAATAAAAACTAATTAACCAGACCAAATAATCAAATCGCCATAATAAAAAGAACAAATAAGCAAACAAGCCCAAATACAATAAATCAAAACGATTTAAACATTCAAAATAAGAACAGGTGGGAAAAAATCAAGAACTAATAGAAAAATTACTATATTAATTTAATATGTGTTAAGGTTGTGAGCGTCTTGAGGCAGCAACATTTAGGCTTGGTGGTGTTTCACGTAGTGGCTGCTGCTCCTTGCTTGACTTTCATAGCATGAGAGAGGATTCAAAACAAAGCTGAGAAAGAGGAGCCCGTCCTGGAAAGACCCCCCCCCTCTCGTCTTTGCTTGGAGGGAAAATCCCCTTGAAATCAACCAGGCTTCCGGGCAAGTACAGGTGCCTTAAAAACTGTGTGTTTGAAAGGGGGATCGTAGAAAAGTGCCTCCGTGCCCCTGGACGCTGCAATAATAATAATGTTTGGCTTGTGGAAGCGGAAAGGAGCTGCCACGGAAGCTGAGAAAGAAGAGCCTGCGTTGCCTGCCGACAATGTCTAAGGGTGCTTTTATATGACCCCTAAAATCCGAGGCAAAGGGCTCCCAGATCCGGAGTTTAAAATTGTTTTCCCACCAGCTCCGGACTTTAAAAAAAATAAAGTACGACCACGCCCACCTAAGCGCGCCCCAGCGCACTTTTCAAGTACCTGGTCTCCAGAGGTAAAAAATCTTCTGATGCGGATTGTAAAGCTGTGGATGCCGGGCTGGGAGTCTTCTGTTTGTTTTTTTTGTCCCCGCCACCCCTTTAAGAGACGGGAATCCCTCCGGGGCAGCTCGGACGGCCCATAGAGGTGAGCAGAGGTGAGCTTTTCTCCCTTTTTTTCTCCCTCCCCTCGTGCAGACAGGAGCAATGGAGGTCGGAAGGGTGGGAACACAGGAAGAGGGACAAACCCCCACGAGCTCTGGTCCGAATTTAAGTTGCAGGCGGATTTTAGAGGTTGTGTAAAAGCGCCCTAAGATGACCCTCAATTTTTAGCCTAACAATGTTTTTTTTTGGTGGGGGGTGTGGGGGGGAATAGTGTCCCATAAACGGAAAAAATACAGTCCATGCCTGGTCAAGCACCGACAAATGCCCTACCTGCAATCCGCAGCGTCGGCAACATCTTCTGTAGCTGCAAGTTGAGATATATGTATTAGAAATAGACAGAGCACTGCCTAGTCAACCCCCCCCCCCCCAATCAAAGATGCACCTGGAGCCAGAAGGGGTCCCTCTTTCAGAGTGGCAGAAAACGTGGGTTCCCAGCATCCTCTAACCGGGAAGCAGCCCAGCTTCTCTGTACAGTAGGACCCCCATACCCACTGATTCATTATCCACTGATTCAGTTATCCACGGTTTGCAGAAATAAATAAATAAATCATTCACAGTGGCTGCAAAGCAAGCTACTGCCACAGAAAGCAGCTGTAAAGCAAACTGCTCTCATAAAACAGCAGTATAACACAAGCTACTGTCTCAAAACTGCAGCCAGAAAGCAAGCTACTGTCACGAAAGAGCAGGTTTTTTAGGGGGAGGGGGAGGGTGGCATTCTCTTTTATCCACAGATTTCATTATCCACGGGTAGGCCTGGAACCAATCCCCAGCGGATACTGGGGTCCTACTGTAAGTTATTTCCCAGACTGAACTACTGAAATTCCTCTCCTGAGTTAACGAGAGTGAGGTCTCAGTCACAGCCCACAGGGACAGGGACAGGGGATGATAGGTGCTGGAATCTAACAACGCATAAAGCCATAGAAATATGCGGCTTTTTCTAAAACGGGCCCAGTCCAGCGGTTGGAGAAGTTTCCATGACGAAGGACAGTCGGCCAGTTGGCTTGGTTAACGAAGGAGGATTTGGGGATTTGTATTCCCCCCCCCAAAAAAAAACCAGCATTCCACACTGGTTCAAGTCCCCATATTTTTTTGAAGCAAAGTATTTGTTTTTAGCATGGAAATGTCGACTCCTGTGATTTCACTGGGGGGGGAGCAGGGATCCCTACGAATAAGGAACCTTTTTTTCTACCTCTTCGTCATCGTCACATCTGGTGGGCTCCTCTCCGGCGAAAGGCTCTAAAAGGGAGAGAGGGGAAACCGCATGAATTTCGCAGAGGTTTCCTACGGTAGTTGCAACATCAAGCCGAAATGTTGATCCTTGCGAGGCTCGACAACATTGGCCTGTTGAAGGATTCTGGAGAACTCCCGTTGTTTGCAGTGGCCCTAAGAAAATTCTGGCCAGACCCTGGGTTTTGGACTCCCCCGCCCCCCCCCCTTTTAGGCACCGGCAATATTCCTCTCGCGTTTGGTGTTTTTCTTAAAATACAAATGTATATTTTAAGACTTCCCTGTATAAAAGTTAAATCCGAAAAGGGGGTGGCATCGGAGCAGAGGGGGAAGGGAGGAGGGGGCGATCTTAGCCACAACAGTCACCTCGCAACGGCACCACGGCTTCCACATTGAACTGGTTATGCTAATTATGACTCGATCAGGGCATATTTAGAAGACTGTGGCTGAAGCCCACAACTAGAGGAGGTCCACTGAATGAACAGGGATCTTTTTTTAGGTCAACTCCTTTGTATGTTCCCTGGGACCGATGCTTGTTGCAACTCACGACTAGGTTTCAGCCCACATGCTGGACCCATCCACCAATTCCACCCCACATTGACCGCATTTTGCAACCACTGGAGAAAGAGATGGAAGATAAAGAGTATTAAAAATCATGGGTCAGGGAGTCTGGGGGCCAGGAGAACGAGCAGCCCAAAAGCCTCAGCTCTCAAGGTGAAACTGGAGAACGAGGCAGAAGAACAGGGTAGTTCTGGGGCCTTTTAGAAACAGAAAAGGTTAGGGAAAGACTGGAAAACTATATGTGAACAGTGAGACCGAGGTTGGGGCCATGACCCTCGGCCTCAGTTTTTCTGTGTGACATGTCAGGACGTATGAGAAAGCTGTTACGTTTCCTAAGGGAAGTTTCTGTACTGGAATCTAACCTCCGAGCAATCTTGGGAGCTCATGGGCACTGTAGTCCAACATTTAACATTCCCAAAGTCTGGATCAAGCAACAGTGGCTGAGAAAAGCTTGAAGCAGCTTCTTCTTTTTCAAAGAAGCAGCGGGGACACTTCGGAGGCACTGCTGTACATATTCCACCCGTGGCTGGCTCAAACCAAAGAGGTTTGGCAGGTTTCTGTGGTGCTTCGAGAACCTGCCAAACGTGTTCGACCAAAGCAGATAACTGGGCAAAAGAACAAGGCAGGCATACCCAACAGGCAACCCTGCCTCTGACTGTACCATCCCAATGTCTCAGAAGAAAGGAAGCCACCGGGGGAAAACCCTCAGCTGCCTGGAATAATGAGCCCTTGGCTTCCTGTTCTGTTTGGCAGGGGCCGTGAGCGGGCAGGCGGGAGGGTTGGTGAGCACCAGAAAAGGCAGGATGCGACCGCACAGACCAGCTGGTACCTCCGTTGGGCTGTGGCAAATCGCAAACCTCGTAGATCTTGTAAGGCTGCATCGGGGTGTCCTTGGTCCCGTCGTAGATCAGGTTGAACTCTCGGCTCTTGTTCAGGGCACAGCGCAGGTTAGCTTTCCACTTGGCCGGATCCGGCTCGTCCACCCCTTCGTTGTACTTGCCTGTCTCTTTGGCCCAGGCCTGCAAGTGAAAGAGGGGAGATGGGGCGTCGGGCAGCTCTCGGAGGGTTGCAAGGTCAGGAGGATTAGGGCTCCCCAGCCCCCTGCAACACTTGGACCTCCTGAAACTTTTGAAGGCCTTCAAGAACATAAGAAGAGCCCTTCTGGATCAGGCCAAAGGCCCATCTAGTCCAGCTTCCTGTATCTCACAGTGGCCCCACCAGATGCATCTGGGAGTGCACGAGACTTGGTGTCTGTCTCTTGATACCACTCCCCTGCATCTGGGCCTTGAAGTGTCCCATTTTTAAGCCAGGAGATTTCACACCTCCATCATGGTTTGTGACCTGTGATGGACTTTTCCTCCAGGAATCTGTCCAACCCCCTTTTGAAGGCATCTAGGCCAGATGCCATCACCACCTCCTGTGGCAGGGAGTTCCACAGACTAACAACATGCTGGGGGAAAAATATTTTCTTTCTTCCAGAGTAAAGAGCCCCAAATGTTTTAGCCTTTCCTCATAAGGGAGGTGCCCCAGCCCAGTAATCATTTTAGTCGATCTCTTTGGCACCTTTTCCAGTTCCACTATGTCTTTCTTGAGATGCGGTGACCAGAATTGTACACAATGCTCCAGGTGTGGCCTTACTATCATTTTGTACAATGTCATTATAAGGTTGGCTGTTTTATTTTCAATCCGCTTTTTGATAATCCCTAGCATGGAATTGGCCTTCTTCACCACTGAAGAATTTTGCCTCTTTATAAATCTATGGCGAGGCCCCATCTGGAGTATGGTGTACAGTTCTGGTCACCATACCTCCAGAAGGATATTATGGAACTGGAAAAAGTGCAGAGGAGGGCAACCAGAATGATTTGGGGACAGGAACATCTTCCTTACCATCTGAGGCTGCCACGGCTGGGCCTCTTCACTCTTGAACGATGGCGCCTAAGAGGTGACCGGATTGAAGTTTATAAAATCATACATGGTGTGGACAAAGTAGATAAGGAAAAGCTCTTTCCCCTATTGCACAACACTAGAACTAGGGGGCACTCCATGAAACTTTTGGGTGCTGGATCTCAAACAAATAAGAGGAAGTACTTTTTCATCCAGAGGATCACTGGTCTGTGGAACTCCCTGCCAGAAGAAGTGGTGACAGCTGTCAGCCTTGACGGCTTTAAGAAAGGATTAGACAAGTTCATGGAGAACAAGGGTCCCCATGGCTATCATGATGGATGCCTAAGGACAACCTCCAGGTTGGAGAGACAGGCATCTCTCAGTGCCATTTGCGGGGAATCGTAAGCAGGTGAAGACATCTGCTTGGGAAGACCCTGAAGTAAATTGTGAGCCGCTGTGTGAGACAGAATGCTGGACTGGATGGGCTGTGGCCTGTTCCAGTAAGGCTGTTCTTATGTTCTTAAGGGCTGTATCAAGAGAACAACACGAATCTCAGGAGTGGAGACTTGAGCTCTGGCTCAGGAACACCATCAGTGAGAAGGATCTTGGAATCTTCATCAGACAAAAAGCTGCATATGAGCCAAGAGTCCAGTGCGGCTGCAAACAAAGCCAATGCTATTACAGGCTGCATTAACAGAGAGATAGTCTCCAAAGCCCATGAAAATCTGGCTCCTCCTCCTTTTCCTGCACTGGTTGAGCCTCATCTGGAGTTCTGTGTGTCCAGTTCTGAACACCTCGCTTGAAGAAGGGTGCCAACAAACTGGAGCAAGTTCAGAGGAAGACAACGAGGATGTCTGGGGGGTGGAAACCAAGCCCTTAAAAGGAAAGAACTGGCTCTGTTTAGCCATGAGAAAAGAAGACAGAGGGGACAGAGGAGAGCCCTTTTCAAATTGTCCTACAGAGGAGGTCCAGGATCTGTTCTCAATCCTCCCAGACTGCAGGACATCCAACAATGGGCTCAACCGTCAGGAAGCCAGATTTCAGCTGAGTATCAAGGAAAACTTCTTAACCGTTAGAGGAGTACAACAATGGAACCAGTTTACTTTGGCAGGTAAACTCAGTGAGCGCACCAGAGCAGGGGACATTCAAGAGAAATTTGGGCAACCATCTTTATCTGATCTGCTTTGATGCGTAAGGTTCAAGGCATTGGCTATGATTTCCCAAACCCTCCATGGCTTGGGACCAGAATATCTGACGGAGTGTATCGTCCTAAGGACAACGTCGGCCCGGCCCACCAGAAGATCACAGTCCCTTGCACTCCGGGTCGCCACCCCCTGGGAGGTGCATAAAAAACCTCTTCCCGGAATCACGCTTTCTCTGTGGTGCGTCCCACACTTTGGAACCACCTTCTGAATGAAATCAGGACTGCGGAGTCCCTCTTGACATTTAAGAAGCTGTTAAAAACCTGGCTGTTTATGGCTGCGTTTGGCAATCGACTTATTTTATGATTAGGTGTCATGAGTTTATTTGTCCACCTGTTTTTCACCATCTTGCCTTATTATTGCTTGTATTCTTAGTATTTTAAATCTCGGTTCTACTGATTGTTGTTGGGGCTTATTTTTTTTAATATGTCATACTGTGGAACCGAGTATATATATATTTGGTATTGTTGTATGTCATATCTTGTTAACTGCCCTGAGTTCCTGTTTGGGAAAATAGGGCAGTATATAAATATAAAAATAAATAAATAAATAAATACATTCCTGCCTGAAGCAGGGGATTGGTCTGGATGGCCTTTAAGCCCCCTTCCATCATTCTGGGATGGTATGATTGGAGATGTCAGCACTGATTCTTTTATAACGCATCCTTGAGAGAGAGACAGCTGGATAAATAAGGGATAGTAGAATGAGCCAGAGATAACAAAGATAAACAGATAGGCTCTACACACGATATTATAGAGCCTAACTGTTTATACACTAGATTAAGAAAAACAGGTCTGCAGGACTGACGTCAGTCCTGGTGCAGTGCTTAAACCACATCATGACAGTCAAACTGTGATCACGGTCAGCCTTCGATCCCAGCGGATTCCAGCAGATGGCTCAAGGTTCACTCTGCCTTCCATCCTTCCAAGGTCAGTAAAATGAGTACCCAGCTCGCTGAGGGCACGGGCAATGTGTAGCCTGCGTAAGTAAACTATAAATCACCCAGAGAGTGCTTTCAATGCAGTGGGGTGGTATATAAAGCAGCATACTTTGCTTTTTTGATTTATGAGATGATTGTCTCTGGCATCTGTGTGCCACCAAACCCATCATTTGGTTAGAAGAATGTATTAAATTTTTTTTAAAAAATCACAAGTCAAAAGACTCTAAAATCTCCAGCTCCCATCTCTCTGAATAAAAAAGGTGTTTGTTCACTGGTGTGAGGAGAAGGAACAGCTGAGGTCCCATTGGTAGGGAGTCTCACACCTTGGGGGGAAGCCTCTGAGAAGGACATCTCTTCCTTCACACCCAGTGTATCTCAGAGTGTGGCAGGAGCAAGATGGGATCTTAAGAGGTAGATACAGACAGACAGACAGACAGACAGACAGACAGACAGACAGATAGACAGACAGATAGATAGATAGATAGATAGATAGATAGATAGATAGATAGATAGATAGATAGATAGA
>JAHTLZ010000161.1:596276-610083 GCA_023846285.1 Phrynocephalus versicolor | reverse complement strand
AGATAGATAGATAGATAGATAGATAGATAGATAGATAGATAGATAGACAGACAGACAGACGGACGGACAGACGGACGGACAGATGGACAGACGGACATGAGCTTTCACAGGTCACTTCCTCAGACATAGGAGCAAGACTCCAGGATTTCATTTTCATAATGATAAAGGTCCCCCACCCCTGCACATACGGACTAGTCGTGTCTGACTCTAGGGGCAGTGCTCATCTCCATTTCCAAGCCAAAGAGCCAGTGTTGTGCAATGCCAGGGCCACGTGGCTGGCATGGCTGAACACATTTCTGCACACGGAACACTGTTTACCTTCCCGCTTTTTTACGGCGGTACCTATTTATCTACTTGCATTTACATGCTTTCGAACTGCTAGGTTGGCAGGAGCTGGGCTTAACAGCGGGAGCTCGCTCCACACGGTGGCATTCGGGATTCAAACTGCTGAGTTGCTGACTTTGCAGCCGACAGTTTTCAGCGCTCTAGCCCACTGAGCCACCATGGCCAGACGGACAGATGTGAGCTTTCACAGATCACTTCCTCAGACACGGCAGCATTTATTATTTATAAGAACTCCATATTTATACCCAGACCCCCACACCAGGTCAGGACACAGCGAATAGACAGGATTTGCCCCCCCCCCACAGGTTCCCCCCAGCCCCTGGCCTTGCAAACTTGGGTGATTCTGGGAGCTGAAATACCTCGAGACCGACACCTTTGCTGGAATTCGGTCCAGAGTTTTTACCAAGGGTAAATTGCATTTTTCTGACCAGGGAAGTAGGTGCCAGACATCAGACTCACACTTCCGCAAAAACAAAAACAAAAAAGTAACTTCTAGAAAAGTAACTTCATAAAGGAGGGTGGAGCCTGTGAACGGCAACAGGGACAAGGTTTGCCGTTTATGGGCCGGATGAATTTGGCAGAAACAGAGAAAAGCTGCTTGGCCTCAGCAACAGTTCGGAAAGAAATCTGTCATCAAAATTCTATTCCCCGTAAGCGTCAGAGAAGAAATGGCACAAATTAAGAGGAAATAATGTTCAACCCCTGCCCCATCCTGAGCCAGTTGGAGAGACTGCTACCTAAATAAACATAATAAACAAATAAATACATTGCCTATAAAAAGAGGAGAGCTCAGGGCAGCCTGATGCTGTGAACGTAGCCAGGGTGCAAAAGAGAGGTCAAACTGCCAAATTAATGGTCATCCATAATAATCCTCCACAGAGAGCACTGCGAAAGGCAGCGTGGGATAATGGTTAGAATGCTGGACTAGCCCAGTAGTTGCCAATCCAGGGTGTCTAGCTATTCTTGAACTACAACTCTCAGAACTCCTAGCCAGCATATCAGGTGGGAAAGGGTTCTGGGTGTTGTAGTCCAAGAACACCTGGAGGATCCAGGATTGGCAACCACAGGACTAGAACCCAGGAGTTCCAGCTTCCATCGGGTTGTAATATGCTTTGACAGCCCCTAGTGAGTCAGAAATGTCTTCTCAACACAACACAAGACAAAGGCATTCGAAGGGCCTTTTCACACGACCCCTAAGATCCGCTGGCCACTTAATTTTGGACCAGAGATCTTGGGGGTTCGTTGCTCTTCTTGCGTCCCCACCCCTCCGCACTTCCTTGCTCCTGTCTGCGTGAGGGGAAGGAGAAAAAAAGGAACAAAAGAATGCAGGCTTAGTCGTCGTCCTGATTCCTTCTCTTAAAGGGGCGGGAGGCAAAAAAAAACCAACAAACAGAAGCGAGGAGAGCCCGGCACTCACCAGATTACATCCGCATCAGGAATTTTCACCTCTGGGGAGCAGGTACCTGAAAAGTGCGCTGGAACGCGCTTAGGTGGGTGTGGTCGCACTTAATTATCTGTAAACTCCGGAGCTGGTGGGGAAACAATTTTAAGCTCCGGAGCTGGGAGCCATTTGCGGCGGAGTTTAGAGGTCGTGTACAAATACCCGAAGAGGAAATTGCAGAAGAATCCTGTCATTTCTAGGAAAAGTGAAACAGCGCTGATTCAAATGCATACCTTGTCAATTTAGCGCTATTTCAATTGCTTAACATTTAAAGGAAAGAGCCTGAAGGCCACATTGCTGGCTAAAGAGACAATTATTTTGTCTGTGCTGTATGTCTGTGTATACACAACACTTATGCGTGCGTTATGAAACATTGAGTTACCTGCCGTCTGCCAAGACAACTGTCAGAGGGTGGTGAACAGGTGACAAAAAAGGACAGGGAAGAAAAGGGGGTGATAATGGCGAGGAAGGAGAAGGGTGTGTGTGTGTGTGTGTGTGTGTGAGAGAGAGAGAGAGAGAGAGAGAGAGAGATGAACCCTTGCAATGCACCATCATGGGATAAGTAGATACTGTATTATAAAAACAATGACAGCAATTTAATTGCCCGGGTGTGGTGCAGAGGCGTCTGACGCTCCATGAGGCGACACACTTGGTCTGTACCTGTTCAATTTAGTATTTTTGCTGTTAGGTCCAGTGGCCAAGTCTCATTCATAGAGCAATATTTTAAATTCTAAAAATAACCCAGCCGGGAATTGTTTGTTAGAGAGTGGGTTTTTTAAAAAGCATCATTCCATGACCCTCCAAATTTCAATGTTTGCTAGCAGCTATCAAGCTTGCTATAGCTGCCTTTGGTGATGATGATACCAGTAACAGGACCAGTACCAATACCGCCACCACTACCACCACCACCACCAACAACAACAACAACAACAACAAGCACAACAACAACAGCCTTTGAATTTCAGGACTGGAAGGGACCCCGAGGTCATCCAGTCCATCCCCTCTGGAGACCGCGGGCAGGAATCAAACTCCCCACCTGGAGCTCCGCAGCTCCAGGGACCTCAACCCCTGAGCTCTCCATCTTCCCTTTGGGCTTCATTCTGGTGCACCTTTTAGGGCAGAGTTGGGGGATGGGTGTCCCCCCCCACCCCACCCCAGCCTCCTGAGCACAGGTGAATTCCAGGACCTCTCAGGCTTAGAGAACACAGCGAGGTGAGGCAGGGGATGAAGGGAAGTCGAGTCCAGGGACACTGAGAGAGAACCTGCTTTGCTCTCTCGCTGGGTCTCCTTTCGATTTCTCACAGGTGGCTTGTCGCCAGAAAGGGGCACCCCTCCCAAATTGATTTTTTTCCCCGGGGGAAGGAGATGCCCTCTGTACTTTGGACACCAGGGTCCCATACAAGGCTGGCTGTGTGTGTGTGGGGGGGGAGATTAAGAGCCTTGTAGTACAATTACCACCTGCCCCTGAGCTGTGGATGTAAGACCTCTGGTTTGATCTGTAGCTTTTTATGTGTGCGCACAGACACACACAGACACACACAGACACACACACACACACACACACACACACACACACACACACACCCCACAGCTGCAGGAAGTGAAAGTATAGCGAGTGCGTTTTGAGTGTTGACCCTTGCCGTCCTGGGAGGTTATGACTCATTGCCTTAACTCTTAAAATGAGGAAAGGAGGCGTCTTCAGAAGAAACGAAACTCGCCCGTCCACAAAAAGGGGGTGAGGAGGAAACCTGATGTGAGCCGCCACCAGGATACAACAATATTTCCTCCCCAGACAAGTTCCCCTCCTTTGGGGGCTGCCCTAGGAGACAGTTCAGAAAACAGCCAGTCCAGAATGGGGACCCCCCCCCTTCCAATCATCGTCCCAGAACTGATGGAATGACTTCTATTGCACCGTGAGGGACCCACACTGGAAATCAGCAAAACAGAGCATGTGATCCCACCCTTGTAAGCAGTGGTGTGGTAGAGCCTGCAAGCTTAAAGACCCACGCCCCGGGACCACCACCGCACTCTGACCTCATCCACCACACTTCCAGGCTTCCTTGGTCCCTTCGGCTACAGCTGCAACAACAAAAGTTTTCCAATAGCCATAATGGCTGCACGCTATCTTATCAGCCATGCAACGTATATGCAATGCATTTGTCTTGGGCTCAAAAAGGCAGTTAAGAGCCATTGCCTTTGCAAAAGACCTGCCGGTTGTGGTGTTTTTTATTCCTATAAAGACATAAATATAAATAAAATGAAGAGACGATAAAACATGATACAAGAGGCTTAATGTCATTTATCAGGCATACAATCACATATAAAAACAACATTTTTAGAAGCCTCTTCAATGTTGGGGGAGCAGATCCAAGGGTACTGGTGCCACCACAAAGGAGGCCCTACAGATCTATTCCTGACCTCTCCAGAGGGTCGTTGCTGGCTTCAGGTACCGTCACCGCCTCCCACATTCATCATTACATTCCTGCTCATAAGCTGCCCAACAGTTTCCAATTCGTTTCAGAGGTAAGTTCAAGCTTCTGTTTTTTTTTTTGATGATGTTTGTTGCTCCAAAATGTGGCTTCCTGGATTGGGAATTTAAATTGCAGGACAAGAGTGAATCATGTCAATATCTCTGACCGTTTCCCTTGGTGGGAAAATGGCCACCCAAGTTCCTTCCTGTCTGGGGGATTCTAGGAACTTGAAATAAAAAAGGGGAAGGGAGGGAATTTATCTAGGTTGTGACGCTCTGATTCCAGGAACGGCCAATGGGCACCACAGGGATCCGGTGCCACTGGGATGCTACTGCCAACAAGGCAAGCCAACTGGACCTGATCCGTCATTGTGACTGGACAGCGTGAAAGGCTGAGGTTGCCCCGGCTTCCAAAGCCACAAGGCTCTCCCCAACCTGGGCAAAACAACCCCTTGAAAAACATTGCTGAGTAGAGATGGGCACGAATCAAAAAAAATGGTGTTTCGTTTGTCGTTTGTCGGGTCTGTTTCGTTTCCGTTTTTTGCGATTTTTTGGAAAAAAATCATTTTCGTTTTTGTTCGTTTATTACCGTTTTGTTACCATTTATTACAATTTTTTGTGATTTTTGTGATTTTTTAAAAGCAATTCAACTGTATTGCCGTAACGAAAATGAAACGCACGACAAAATTTCTGGTGTTTCTGTTCATTTCGTTTCATTTTGGAGACAACATTTGTTTGTCGTTTCGTTGCATAACAAAACGAAAAAACGGAAACGGAAACGAAAAATTGTTCATTTCGTGCCCACCTCTACTGCTGAGTTTGTATCAAAGAAAGAAGCAAATGCGTTCACTGGCTGGAATATAGCCAGAAAATTAAGCCAGCGTTAAGTCCACCAGCAGACAATTCCGCTGCCCCTGGCTGCAAGTTGAAGATGTCAGTGACGGCATTTCCTGTGACATGCTGAGGAGATCGGGGTGTGGCGGCACATCTCCACATTGACATATCTGCAACTCCTGTTTGTGATGACGGACTGATGCCAGTGGGCTAAACCTAGTAGAATGATGTCCTTTGCCACCCCAGCATGGAAGGGTTTACAGCTCTGATCTTCAAGGCTTTGGCCCTCTTTCCTTAGCTCCCGGTGGGTGGGGGGGTTAGGGTTAGGGTTAGGGCACTGTCCAGATGTGATGACAACACCCAGTTGTCCATCACCTCTGGACAGTGCTCTGTTGAGGAGGGCAGGATTCAGATCTCAAGGTGTGGGGAGAAACCTCAAAACAAAGTGGTCTGCTTAGATACCGCCCCATACCACTTCAAGTGGTCTCTGGGCAGTTTACAGTTTTTTAATTACAGTATGCAGGCTACACGTTGTCCCACCCCCACCCAGCAAGCTGGGTACTCATTTTACCGACCTCAGAAGGATGGAAGGCTGAGTCAACCATGAGCCAGCTACTTGGGATTGAATCCCAGGTCCTGAGCACAGTTTTAGCTGGAGGACAGGCATTTAACCACTGTGCCTTGAGGTTCAGTTGTTCTCCGCTCAGCTGGGGAGCTTCTGAAATCAGTTCCTGTCAAGGTGGCCATGAGATTCCATCTTGATCCCCCAAGTGCAGCCAGGCTTTGCACTCCCATCATCTCAGTGGGTTCTTCCCCAACCGAGCGTCCACCAAGCTCTACCCCAATGGTTCTCAACCTGTGGGTCCCCAGATGTTCCTGGACTGCAACTCCCAGAAGCCTCCACCACTCCCGGTGCTGGAAGGGGTTTTTGGGAGTTGCAGTCCAGGAACATCTGGGGACCCACAGGTTGAGAACCAATGCTCTACCCCTATCTTATCTGGCTCAGCCTCCATATCTAGAGGAACAGCTCTTACTTTTGCTCAACCTCCAACCCCGCAAGGGTCTGAAGACCCCACACATCGACTGAGGGCTTGGGAGAAGGTGCAACCTTCACAGCCACCCACCTCCCATGAAACGTGTCATAGCCCCCATGGTGGCAGCTGCACAGTTGCGGGCAAGTTCTCTTTGGTCTTTCCTAGGAAGGTCCCAGGAAAGGCAGCAGGCTTGCATCTGGCTGTCTGGGCCCCACAGCCCGGTTATGGGCTTCACCCTGCCCTGTCCTGCCCCAGTGCTTTGAGCAAAATCAAATGGGTGCCCCTGCTTTATTTCAGAAAGCAAGCGAGTTTGTCAGCTAGAGTTGAAAGTACAGTAGCTGGAAAATGACCCGTACAAACTCAAAACCGCTGGAGAGGAAAACATATTTTAGGACCAACCAGCGCCCTGAGGCTTTGCAGCCCCACCAAATTGCAGTCAAACTAAGACTATGCACCCCACTGACCTCTGCGATCCATTCATGTCCTTGGCATTTCACTCAGGCCCAAATTACCGTCTCGCAGATTCCCTTCGACACATTCCGAGGTTTAACTTTAAGACAGACCTTGCGTCCAGATCACCTTAACCGGTTAAGCAAGCATTATTTAGATTTTTGTACAAGTACCCAAACACAAGGTCCTTTACTGCTATCACCTTAACCTGTTAAACATGCATTATTTAGATTTTTTTTTTTACAAGCACCCAAACACCACGTCTTTACTGCTTCATAAGAGACTGGCACGCTCTGTTTACTTTAGACTCTGTGTGCGTTTGGTGGAACTATGAAACTGGCTATTGTACGAAGTCATATTGGCTGCCGACTTGGATGTTTTTTTTTTTAAATGATGATAAGATTAAGAGGGAAAGCCAAGGCATTCTGATAGGGAAGGGGGCACACAAGACCCCTGACTCAAATCTGGGGCCCAGCTGGGATTCTGTTTGCGTCCCAGTTCCAAACTGGTTTGCAAACTCGATGCGTTGACTGACGATGGGAGACCAAAATGGCTGCAACTTTGTTTTTCTTGGCGCTGATCCACTTGAAATGCAAAGAACCAATAAGATTCCAAAGAGGAGACCTAAAGGCTGCCAGATTTTAAGGCAGCCAACACCTTGTGTGCAAGGTCTCTTTAAGGTCTGCTTTAAGGAAGATGATGTAGGGAAGAGCTGTATGCTCTCCACATCCAAACCAATTCCATCATCATCATCACTACCACCAACACCATCATCATCTTAGAACCGGAAGGGACCCCATGGATCACTGGGTCCAGCTCCTGTCAAATGAGGCCCAGCGGGGAATCGAACTCCCAACCTCTCTGAGCTATCCAGTGGATCATTAAGAATAATCACCAGCATCAACTTAGAGCTGCATAGCTGGGAGGCACCCTATGGGCCATGGAGTCCAGCCCCTCTCAAGGAGACATAAGAAGATAAGAAGATAAGAAGAGCCATGCTGGATCAGGCCAAAGGCCCATCTAGTCCAACTTCCTGTATCTCACAGTGGCCCCACCAGATATGTTTGGGAGTGCATGCAACTAGATATCTGTCTCCTGATACCACTCCCCTGCATCTGGCCCTTGAAGGACCCCGGTTTTAAGCCTGGAGATGACACATCTCCCTCATGGTTTGTAACCTGGGATGGACTTTTCCTCCAGGAATCTGTCCAATCCCCTTTTGAAGGCATCCAGGCCAGATGCCATCACCACCTCTTGTGGCAGGGAGTTCCACAGACTAACAATACGCTGGGTAAAAAAAAAAAATCTTCTTTTGTCTGTTCTCACTCTCCCAGCCCTCAATTTGAGTGGATGTCCCCTAGTTCTGGTATTTTGTGAGAGGGAAAAGAGCATCCCTCTATCAACTTGACTCATGCCCTGCATTATTTTTTACGTCTCAATCATATCCCCCAAAGGGGGGGATCGAACTCTCAAACTCTACCTCTGCAGCCAGACACCTCAACCCCTGAGCTATGCACCTGTTCTTTGTTAAGTCATTTCTCTTTGGCCCATAAATGAATCTGCAATTCAGGTTTAGCTGGGGACCTTGTGCAGATTGGTCCAATTTAGACAAATTTAAGTTGGGATTGGAATTTCCAGGACACAACATTCCTGCTGATCATGACAGATAAATCCTTCCCTCCGGAGCTAAAGGCTGGATGCCTCTGCACCAGGATGCAGAAAAATATCTTTTCTGGATGCACATCTCTCAGAAAGAAAGGAGTCTAAGCCTCGTACATTTTCCAAAAGGTAGTTTTTTCTCAGGCTTTCCTCTTCATCTCAGGAGTGTTTCTGCCCCCCTCTGTCCTGCTGACGGACATCCCTGAGACCCTGGCGTGGTTGCTGCCCAGATGTGATGTGAGCCTGACCCATCGGGATTTCTCCCCCTTGTTAACAGTTTCCCCTTCGCCCATGACATGTGAACCCTATGATGGAAAAAAAAGTTTATTTCTAGCCAAGTTAGAAGGTAGATGGCATTTCCCCATGCACTTTCAGCCCTGTCTACAAAGTTGTAAGGACCAATATCTCTCTTTGGATTTTTTAAAAAAGACGGAGGTTCTTTTCCATTAGCTCAGTGGTTCTCGACCGGTGGGTCCCCAGATGTTCCTGGACTGCAGCTCCCAGAAGTCTTCATCACTAGCTGAGCTAGCCAGGATTTCTGGGAGTTGCAGTCCAGGAACATCTGGGGACCCACCGGTGGAGAACCAATGCATTTAGCTGGATGGTGTCTGAAGCCTGAAGAAACAGCTGACTACAGTACCTCATCCTTGAAGCTTTATGCTCATCCTTGAAGCTTTATGCTTCTAAGTCTGATTTGTGAGACGAGGCTCCTGCAGCTTTTTGTCCCTTCCCGAACCATATTTGCGCGAGGGGGGGGGGAATACCAACTGGGAAGGGCAGGGTCCCATGCAGGGAGGCAACAGGCACCCTGAGAAGATGCTGGAGGCGGCTGCACATCCTCCAGAGATGATGCCTTCTTCCAACTGCAGCAGGACGATGTAGATCAGAAGGAGTGGTGGCGAACCTTCGGCCCTCCAGATGTTTTGGACCACAACTCCCACAGTCCTTTGCCACTGGCAATCTAGGCTCGGAATCCTGGGAGTGGCGGTCCAACACATCTGGAATGCCAAACGTTCACCACCACCATTGGGTGTGAGGAACAGAACCTATACAGCCCTGGTGCTCAACTCTGGGTCCTTAGATGTTCTTGGAGTAAAACTCCCAGGAGCCTTTGTCACCAGCTGTGCTGGCCCGGATTTCTGGGGGTTGCGGTCTGAAAACATCTGGGTTACCCAAGATTGAGCAGCACATCTTTATACAGAGATGCGGCCTGTACCCTCTGTGGGTTGAGGCCATGGGGCTTCTGCACCTTATGGTGGTCTCCTTTTTATGTCCCCCACCCCTTCCTCAAAAGGAAGACAGTTAAAAAAAAACAACAGGGGAGAAGCCAGGCACACTGCAGCGGCTACCAAATCCTGTTGGGCCTTCTTCGCTTCTTTAATGGCCCTCCTTTGCAGATACAAAAGCTCTCTCGACACATTTATTGATCCTCAAGGGCCGCTTGAACAAACATTCGGATGAAGTCAGCGCAATTCCCTGCGATACGTAGGTCCCTTCGCTCGTCCCCTTCTGAGTTTCATTCTCTCCCTCATAAAAATCGCCAAAAAGACAGATTGAGATAAGCATCTCGGGTTCAGCAAGGCTAAGATCAGAGCTGGCCTGACCCACCCAATCCTCCATGGCTCTCTCACTCCGGGTGGCCATCCCCAGGGAGGCCCGCAGGGTAGCAACGCGTAAATCGCCCTTCTCGGGGGCCGGGCCAGCGCTTTGGAACAAATTACCGAGCGAGATACGCCAGGCTCCTTCTTTGACATCCTTTTAAAAAGCTGTTAAAACCTGGCTGTTTAGGGATGTCTTCGGCAATCACTAGGGTCTGTATCACTTTTGTTTGTTTTGCTTTGTGATTTGTACTTATCATTAGCTGTCCTGCCTCTTGCCAATTATTTTTCTTGCTTTCTTTCTTTATTTTATTGTTGTTGGGTATTTCTCCCCTTTATTTTATTATTATTGTCTTCTCATTTACTTTTATTATCTTGTGGATCTCTTGTGGTTTTTATGTGAACCGCCCAGAGTTCCCTCTTGGGAAATTGGCGCAGTATATAAATAAATATATAAACAAACAAACAAACAAACAAACCTCTGCTGCCTCGGGACAACGGACCTCCCCCTCTCTGCGGGGAGGCCTCACCCAAACCAACAGCAGGGCCCCAACATGTGTGGTGTCCCCACTCGACGGGCTCTGGGCCTCGGGACCTGTGAGTCAGCCCGGCCGGCGTGGCTTTGCCACTGCTCCAGGGGCTCTTGTCGTGGGGGGGAGTCCACAGGCAGGAGCCACCGAAGTGGGCCTGAGTGAAGCAAGCCTGGAAGAGGAACTGGGAGATCATGAGTGACACCCCACGCCTGCACAAGATCGGAAGCCGAACTTCTGCATCTATCTCAGGGGGTTCCTTGCGAGGGACAGCCCCCGCCAGTTTGGTTGGGTTTCTGAGTCATCACAGAGCCACAGAATTGTAGAACAGAGAAGTTGGAAGGGGGCCCACGGAGCCTGCGAGCCCAGCCCTCTGCTCAAGGAAGGAATACGAATCAAAAGATGTCTGCCAGGTGGTTGACTAAATTTTTCTCGAAGGCCTTCAAGCACTGGAGCACTTGCCACCTCCCAAGAGGCCATTGCTTCTGTTGTCATACTGCTCTCACAGTCGGGAATTTTTTTCAGCTATTCAGCCGAAAGCTGAATCGAAAGATGATCGAGAACAGATACTGCCTGTCCGCTGTATAAAGGTAAAGGTTCCCCCCTCACATGCGTGCAAGTTGTGTCTGATTCTAGTGCTCATCTCCGTATTCAAGCCGAAGAGCCAGTGTTGTGCAAGTCCATGGCCACGTGGCCGGCATGGTTGCAAGGAAACACGGTTTTATCTTTCCACGTTTTATGGCGGTACCTATTTATCTACTTGCATTTACATGCTTTTGAACTGCTAGCTTGGCAGGCGCTGGGGTTAACGGCAGGCAGGAGCTTGCTTCGCTGCGTGGCACCCGGGATTCGAACCGCCGATCTGCTGACTTTGTAGCCCACAGTTTTCAGAAGCCTTAGTCCACTAAGCCACCACGCCCCATCTCTCCTCTGTATAAGAGCCCTTCAAATATCTGAAAAGGGCTATCACATCCACCCTCATGCTAAGCATCCCCAGTTCTTTCCGACTTTCCTCCCGGGGCTTCCCTCCTCTGAAGTTGTTCCAGTTTGTCAGCATCTCTCTTGAAGCGTGGTGTCCAGAACGGGACACAGGTAGTAACAAGTGCCAAAGAGGCATAACTAGTGCCGAACTAGAGGCGTAACTAGTGCCGAAGAGAAGGGAACTGGTGCCTCATGGCATTTGGAACTAGCAGTTCCTGCTGGTGAGCCTCTTGTGTCTTTCACCTGCAAGGACCTTTGGGTGTCGTGGTAGAACTTTCTAGTTGTTCAGCTGCTCAATCTGCTAGTGAAGGTGGCCTAGATGCCTTCAAAAGGGAACTGAACAGATTCTTGGAGGAAAAGTCCATCATAGGTTACGATATCTAGTCTTGTGCGCTCCCAGACGCATCTGGTGGAGCCACTGAGAGATACAGGAAGTTGGACTAGATGGGCCTTTGGCCTGATCCAGCAGGGCTCTTCTTATGTTAAGATGGCTCCTCTCAAGAGGTGGCTTGTGCAACGACCCCACCCTACCCTACCCCTCGACACCTGCTACAGCAGCCATGGATGTTAGGAGCTGTAGTCCAATGTCTGGTGGGCCGACTACCCTCCAATCCAGTTCTACAAGAAGAGAGCTTGGAAATGTCTCCCCTTTGGACTACAACTCCCAGTATCCCCCAGTTACAGGAGCCAAAATCTAAATACAAAAGGGGTGCAGCTGCCCTTGGGTGGATATAGGGTAATGGAGAAATTCTAACAGTAGACTTTCAGGGTGTTGCTATCCCAGAATGCAACTCTCCGTTTGGGGACTGAGGGAGCAATAGTCAAAACAAAAAAAAGAACCCTTCCCAGCAACGTATCCTCTATGGCACCTGGGATTCGACCCGCCGAGCTGCCAAGGTGTTCTGCAACCCACATCTTCTTTAGAGGCTACACTGAATAATGTGCATTGGAAGACAGCTAGAGTGAATTGGGCCTTTTTTTTTTTTTTTGGAACAGCCTCACCAGACAAGCATTTTATTTTGGCACCATGGTACAGACTTTTTGGTTCACCCCTGCATCTATCCAGAGCACAGGTAAGTTGGTCCATATGTCTGGGTACTCTGAGGTTCCTCTCCTTCTATGGTCAAACTCCTACTGCCTTTTTAAGGCAAGCAGGCAACACTGCACAAACAGTGTGATATTTGGTGGCGACTGATTGCAAGTTCAGAAGTCAGGGTAGACACAAGCTCTTCCCCTCAGAACCTAGTATGCAGCAGGGACATTCAGGCTGATTTTGGTTGTGGCATCTGGTCCCTCAGAGTTACGCTCTTGGCTATAAGCTTGCGGGTGCGACTGTCCCGATTTCGGCCTGATCTGTGTGTTTCTACACTCTACGTATGGCACACTGCTTCTTAAGATGGCCCAAGTGGCCCTAACCCTAACCCCAACCCTAACCCTTCTACTGCTCTTCTATGCTTTAAAAAATGCCAAGTTCCTCTGGGAACTTAAGCTGAGGACCAACTATTAAATTAACAAACTGAAACAAAAAGGATTATGTGCTGCCAAAGAGAAATTTCAGTACAAGGCTAGCACATTTTCTTGCATTACAAGCCCAGAATCACAGCCATGTGGGCGTTTATACACGACCCCTAAGCTCCGCTGCAAATAGCTCCCAGCTCCGGAGCTTAAAAATGTTTCCTCACCACTCCGGAGCTAACAGAAAATTAAGTGCGACCCCGCCCACCTAAGCACGAACCAGTGCACCTTTCAAGTACCTGCTCTGGGAGAGTGAAAAATTTTGATGCAGAGAGCACCGGGCTCTCCTCGCTTCTTTTTGTTGGTTTTTTTTTTGCCTCCCGCCCCTTTAAGAGGAACCAGGAAGTAACGGGGCTCGGAGCAACTTCCACCGGCACTCTGGAGATAAGAGTGCATTCTTTTGTCCCCTTTTAAGGCTTTTTTTCCTCCCTCCCCTCACGCAGACAGAAGCAAGGAAGTGTGGAGGAGGTGGGAACACAGGGAGAGCGACACACCCTCAAGATCTCTGGTCCGAATTTAAGGGACCAGCGGATCTTAGGGGTCGTGTAAAAAGGCCCACAGACATCAGCAACCTAACCAGACAATCACAGCTTTAATTTTAAAACCATGTGACTTGCCCTCAAGGTCTGGAAAAATACCCAAGTAACGCTCTTGGCATTAGGTTAGTGGGTGTGACTAACTGAGAAGGCAATTCTCAGTAGCGTATATTATATTGAAGGGTGCTTTAAAACATTTTAAAATACATTTTTCATACCCTTCCTATACTACTTGACATTTAATTGGTTTTCGACAGAATAAGATGTTGTGTTTTTAAAAGCTTTCCTAGTGTTTCAGTAACTGAGTTGCACTCAGTCACATTACAGGAGAAGAGTAGATAGATAGATAGATGATAGATAGATAGATGATAGATAGATAGATAGATAGATAGATAGATAGATAGATAGATAGAT
>JAHTLZ010000161.1:534361-579097 GCA_023846285.1 Phrynocephalus versicolor | reverse complement strand
ATCTATCTATCTATCTATCTATCTATCTATCTATCTATCTATCTATCTATCTATCTATCTATCTATCTATCTATCTATCTATCTATTAGGCATGCAAGCCAGACCTTGTGCATGGCAGGAATAGGATTGGATTTTTGTTCTCTCGACTGTGGCCTCCTATTCTTTCTTAGAGGCACTCACACAAGTTTGGGTCTAGACCTAATGCCCTGTTTTTCTGGGGGTTCTAATCCGTGCACTCCAAGCACCCCAAGGTTTTACAAAAAATGCAGCACGTGTGTATGTCTCTTTGTGTGCATGTGCACATGTTTGCATGTTTGTACATGTGCACATGGTGCCTGACACTTACCCCTAAGAGCTCTTGGAAATCAGAATGGGTCGCCTTCATTGCAACCAAGGGAGGTGCTTTGTCCCCCAAAAGGGGAACTGTCCCTGTCACGGGTGAAGCAGGACGGAAGTAACTCTCTGTGTCTGAAGCGGAATGTGAAGAGGAACTGAAAAACAAAAATCTCAGGCCTGGTGCACTTTTTAAAAACCTGTGCATGTAAAACTCCATTACACATGATATACTTTGAGTTGTAAGTTCTGCATTGCTATAGATGGCATTTGGTTCCCACGAACAGGTTGTTTGTAGAGATTTGTTGCCACCAGAGCATTTTTATTTATTTATTTACTTATTTATTTAATTTATTTAAAATATTTTACCCCATTTGTCCTCTTCAAAAGAGTGCAAGGAGGCTTACATCATTCAAATGCAACATTTAAAGCTAAAAACAGTGAGCATACAAAGGTGGCCTACATCTTTAAAAGACAATATTGAAAGCTAAAATCAGTAACTATACAAATGCAAGAGGATTAAACAAATATCACTCTGAGAAATAATAAACGCAAGTACATACTACTAAAAACACATTCAAAGTTGGAAGGTGTAATAATCCATTAAAAAAACTCCACTCAAGGTGCTCCTGTCATTGAAGGAAAGCTTGCCTAAACAGAAAAGTCTTCATCTGCTTGAGGAAGGACAGCAAAGACGGAGCCAGGCAGGCCTCCAGTGGGAGGGAGTTCCACAGTTTGGGAGCAGCCACAGAGAAGGCCATCTCCTGTATCCCTAACAAATGCACCTGTGAAGGTGGAGGGACCAAGAGAAAGGCCTCTCCTGTATGTATTTCCATTGTTTATTGTGAAGTCTCTATTGATTTAAGACTACCCTCTGCATTAATGACCTCCAAAATGGCCCATCTTTAACAGCCCTTTCCTTGTCTGTAAGAATAAAGATTGTGGCTTTCTTATTGAATAATGCAGCTTTGGGCTTTCCTCTTGCAAATATGCACATCTACAAGTGGATGTCACCAAAGTTTTAATCCGTTGGCTTCCATAAGAGCACCACTGTTTGTCCTTATGCGTCCTCTTCCCCAGTAGCTGTTTAAGTGCTTCAGACCTGGGAATCTCATCTTCCAGCACTATCTCTTCTATTGTTTTCATTGTAGAGTTTTTCCAGATAAGAAATATCCGAAAAGCGGCTTACCATGGCCTCCTCCTGCACAACCATTGCCCTTTCTGCCTTGGGTAGCCCTCTTAGAAGTCCAGACTTGTTAACAGAATCCGGCCTTGAAATCCACCCCTCCCCCAGGAAGAGGTAGACAGGCCTAGCACACTTGCTGCCAGATTTGGGGGGGGGGGATATTAAAAATCCAGTAATAAATAAATAAATAAATAAATCATGTTATAGCAGAGCATTCTTTTGCTGCATGTTAATACTTCTGGACCCTTCATATATTTTGGACTACAAGGCCCACAAGCCTTTACTAATAGCCGTATTGGATGGGCCTGATTTCCATTCCAAAATAAATGGAAGGGCAATGATTCCTCACTCCTGGCAGAGATAATTCTGAGCAGGACAATCTCACAGAACTCGGGGGAGCTTTGTTGTTGTCGTTCAGTCATGTCTGACTCTTCGTAACCCCCCATGGACCATAGCACGCCAGGCCCTCCTGTCTTCCACTGCCTCCCGGAGTTTGGTCAAATCCATATTAGTCGCATCCATGACACCGTCCAACTCTCTCATTCTCTGCCATCCCCTTTTCCTTTGGCCTTCCATCTTTCCCAACACCAGCGACTTTTTCAAGGGTTCCTCTCTCCTCATGAGGTGGCCAAAGTACTGGAGCCTCAGCTTCAAAAACTGTCCTTCCAGTGAACATTCAAGGGGAATGTTTATCATAAAGTAAGCCACATTGATTTCAGTAGAAGACTGAAACTCAGAAGGGCAGCAGTGAATGAACTAGAAACAATTATGAAGTAAAGGTCAGTCAGTTTTTATTGCAAGGTCACAGACTGGATAAAAAACATAGGTGGTTACTTCACATCCTTCCTCGTTCCGAGATTACATTCGTTTTGCGATAATATCGTTCGCGGTCATGTGGTTTTGTCCCAGTTCTGTCCCTGTTTCCGTTTACCCACAGCTGTGATTGATGGTATCATGACGACTGTTACTTCACATCTTGTTTCGTCACAATATCTGTACTTCCCCGCTTCGTTCCCCCCTTTTTTTGGTCCGACCTTCCGTTTTTCGATTCTTCGTAACTTTGCCTTTCATGCGTTAAGCAGCAAAGTTCGAGGTTTTATGCCTTCTTATCTCTCTGCAATGTATTGTTTACACCATTGGGATTGTACTGGAGAATGCAACTTCACACTCCTGCCACTAGATGGAGAATGCGTACGTTGCGTGACGAGCCTTACTACACGGGCACTTGTCTCGAAACAGGAACTGAGACAAGAGAATTCCCGAGGTCAGGGAGAGGTATGGCTCATCACACTTAAATCCCTGTTCGGGGGCATGGTCGGGACGAGATTCCACTCTCACGCAATGGACGTAGAGTAACATTTTCTCGTACCGGTCCCAAGCGGGACCGCGAACCGTGATGAGAGGGACGTGAAGTAATTGTCATAGGATTATGTCACCAGAGACCGTACCAAGGTTATCTGCACTCTTGTAGTCCCCATCACCCCGTCAAGTAAAGAAAGCTGGCAGGAAAAGCAATGACCCATTTGATATGCATTGCTGGAGAGCCAGAAAGATGAGTCTGAACAAACAATCTCAGAGGCTGCCCTATCTTGGGTAGATTATGAGAAGGCAGGGTTTTTCTAGGGGCAAAAAACACCCCATAATGCTGGGGAAGGTGGAAGACAGCAGGAAAAGAGGAAGACCAAATACAAGACTGATGGACTCCATGAAGGAAGCTTCGGTCTTGAGTCTGCACAAGCTGGGCAGCCCTCTAGGACATAACGGAGATCCTTCATTCGTAGGGCTGCCAGAAGTCGAAGGCAACCTGACGGCACATAACGACAACTCTAAATAATATTAATTTTGGATTTCAGCGTCTGCTTCCGAGATCTACGTTCTGAAATCTGTTCACCGAGCCGCTAGTAGCTCTGCCTGGTCGCTTTCTGCCTTTCTCTGAACGTGTGCCCTTGTTTTCATTTCAGCCATGCCGGCTGAAACGTGGCTTTCCAAGGAAGGCACATTCTGTGCTGGGTTTGGCCCTGGGTTTGGTTATTAGAGATGTGTCGACTTACGGTTTTGGACTGCAGCTCCCAGAATCTTCTACTCATCTACAGTTTTATGCTTTTAGCTGCCAAAAAAGCACAAACGTGTGCGTTTCTAGTTTTTGGAAGCTAAGATGAACGTGCTGATTTCCAAACAGCAAAATCATGGTCCTTTCCAGCTATAGAGTTCTAAGGCAATGATGATCCTTAGACGGTTACTTCAAGTACACTCTCGTTCCGGGAGGAAGTTCATTGCGTGTTGATGTCGGTCGTGGTCACGTGGTCTTCTTCCAGTTCTGTCCCTGTTCCCGTGTACACACGGGCGTGATGGATGATACCGGCATGACTGTTTCCATACGTCCTCGTTCCGTGATGAGATGTGAAATTCCATGCCTTTGTTCTCCGTTTTTTTTTTCCGGCCCGACCTTCCATTTTTCGATGTTTCGATTCTCCAAAGCCTTCCCTTCAATGCATTATGGAGCTAAGTTTGAGGCATTTGTCTTTTAATCTCTCTGCATTGTGTTGCTGACTCCATAGGGAAGGTACTGGCAAATGGCACTTTGCACTCCTGCCACTAGATGGAGAATGGAACGTTGCGTGACGAGCCTTGCCTCATGGGCACTCGTCTCGGAATGAGAAGCGAGATGAGGAGATTCCCGAGGCCAGGGAGGGGAATCTCTCATGCCGCTTAGATCGCAGTTCAGGGGGCGTGGTCGGGACGAACCCCCCTCATCCCGCAATGGACGTGCTGTTAGATTTCTTTGTACCGGTCCCCAGCGGGACCGCGAACAGCAATGAGATAGACGTGAAGTATAGTTCAGGGGTTTAGGTCCGGTTGGGAGTTCAATTCCCCACCGAGCCTCCTTGATAAGAGCTGGACTCCAGAGGGTTCCTTCCGGTTCTAGGAGTATTATTATCTCTTAAGATGGAAACCAGAGCATAGGAGGGCTACTTTGCTTAGACGACAACTCCCATAACCCTCCAGCCAAAATAGGAAGCCACGGCATTGTGTTTCGCAAGACCAGTATTGATTGATTGATTGTGTTTTTATACCACCCATCTGGCAGCGAGGCCACACTGGGCGGTTAACAACAATTTGTGAATACAATACAGCACAAAATAAACACAAATACTGTAATTCATACAATAAAAAATAAGCATAAAATACAGTACAGTAAATATAAAATTAAAGTGACATAAAATAGCATATATGTCATTGGCAGTGTGTGTGTGTGTTGTGTCGTTACAGTCGTGACCGATTCTTCGTGACCCCATGTCCACGGAGTGTTCTTGGCAGGAATACTGGAGTGGTTTGCCAGTTCCTACTCCAGGCGCCTACAGCATCTGGTATTCCCTGGAGGTCGCCCATCCAAGTAACAGCCAGGCCTGACCCTGCTTAGCTTCGGAGATCAGGCAAGACTGGATGTGCTTAACAGGGCATCTAGGCAGCTCTGTTACCGGCAGGACAAGTCTGTTAATGTTTCTTAAGTGACTAAACTCATAGGGTTGCCAAGAAGTCAGCAGTGACTTAACAGCCCATAAGCATGAAGACCAGGGCAGACATTCTCATTGCCCAGCAAATTTAAAATGCACCACTAAGAAACCTCTAGTCTTTGGCCTTGCTGGTTGATGGCCAAACCACTTGGGAGGTCAACTAATAGGTTGCAGGGAATAAAGCCACTGTTGTTTTTAAATAAACCAGTTCAGCCCCAAGGTTATCAGCTTCTGCAGTTGCCAGACGCCTAGCTGAGTCCTTTGCCACAAGGGGGCTTCCTTTTCTCTGTTTCCCAGATGTTAACGCTGGCAAAATTGCAGCCTTTCCAGGACTGAATATTTCCAGGTGCAGCTCACCACTGCTGCGTTCTTGGATTTGAGCGCCCCCTGTCCGTGCATTTCCTGAAATTAATCGATTAACACACACACACCCCTTTCCTCCAGGAAAGAGGTTGGCTGGGAAATAACACAGCTCAGCCATCAGGCTTGCAAGTCAAGGCTTTGCTTGCATCGCAGGGGCTATTCACCGAGCAGTAGCCAGGGTTGTGGGAAATCACAGACTGTGTCAAAGAGATGTCTTTCATCCTTTGGGGAGTTACTTCTGCACACAAAAAAGTGTGCTGCTTTGTTCAACCCTCTCTTCAAGCCTCCCCTCCCTCAAAGTAAAATTGGGCTGTAATATGCCAACACAACCTTTGATTTTTCTGCTTTTTCAGCTGCCTGGTCCAACTCTGAAGACCAGCCTTTTTCTGAGGCCGGAAGAAATCTTCCTCCTTCCGTCTACATGCTGGAAGTGGCAAAACGGTAATCAGCCTCCATAGCTTTGGGGAAAGGAAGTCTCGCCCCCCCCCCCCCCGAGTGATGTTGTAAGACCGGTGGATCTTCTGCGACTCATGGGTTCTTCAATACGGTGGCAAAGGTGGTCTTTCTGAAGACCTTCTGAGTATAGGTATTCCTTGGGATGTGAGTGTTTTTCACACTACAGATGGCTGGGCAGGACATCCTAAGGAATTCAGCTGTCAGAGAAAAAGAAGGGAAAAGACCTTTACTCCCTCCCTTCAGAGCCTGTTAAAAATACAGTGGTACCTTGTTTAAAGGAATCAATTCATTCCAAATCAAAAGTAGACTATGGGTGATACCTTCATAGGCAGCCTATGAAGTTATCACCCACAGTCTAGTTTTGATTTTGCTTGTTTTAACAGCTGCACGGCTCTAAACCTGTTTTTTTTCATTCCAAATGAATTTCTGTTAAGCAAATTTTCCTTTATACAAGTTTTGCGTAGGAATGCATTGAAAACGGAGTAATCCCTAATCGTACTTTTTAAATTGATGGCTGGCGGGCTACTTTTGAACCCTTCACAGGCTACCAGTAGCCCGCGGTCTACCTGTTGGGCAGGCCTGGGGATGCTGTTTCCCAACGGCTGGACCTGCCGTCCCCTCGAATCTGCTGCCTGAAGTAGCTGCCTCCCTCTGCCCAATGGTACGGCTGGCTTTACTGATGGAGAAAAACAGGTGCTGTTTTGCCGGCGCTGCATCGGAACATGGTCCTGGCGATATAGCCGTCCTGGCGGTCCAGGTGGCCCTCAGAGAACACCTGAGCTATAGTGTGAGAGCAGCTTTTCCCCACCCCCTTGCACTACTGTGGGTTCCATCCTAGGGGATGCTGGGGTCTGTAGTTTCATGAAGTTCTGTGAATTCTCTGCTAAAGACCTCCAGTATTCTAGAGCGGTGGTTCTCAAACGTGCCCCCCCCCAAGATGTTCTGGGACTAAAACTACCTGACATCTTCACCACTAGCTGTGCTAGCCAGGATTTCTGGGAGCTGTAGTCCAAGGCCATCCACGTTTTGAGAACCACTGTCCTGAAGCACAGAGAGCTAAACACCTCACTGAACTACACATCCCAGGATGTTATGGGGTAGAACGGTGGTTCCCAACCTCGGGTAACCCAGATGTTCTTGGATTGCAATTCCCAGAAGGTTTTACCGCCAGCTATGCAAGCTGGGGTTTCTGGGAATTACAGATCTAGAACCACGGTTGGGAAGCCGTGGGATAGAGTCATCAAGTGGAATTGTATCCCTATAGCTGTGTTGTGTGGATGCACTCTTTGTTTTCTAAGACAGTGTCCTACACAGGTATTTATTTTATTTTAGAGTATTTTTACCCTGCCTTTCTCCTTGGAAAAGGACCCAAGGTGGCTTACAGTAATAAGGAACAATATACAGTCCAATACACTTAAGAAATACAGTATTCAAGTAATTGAGAGCAGAGAATGGAGGGACATCTTACAGCAGTAAGGTAGGGTGGGGTGCTGAGGAACACAGCTAAAGAATGCTTCAGCTGCTCTCTCTGTTTGAGCTGCAAGGAGCCTGCTTTGGGTCAAGTTCAAAAGGCATCTGTAGGCAGCAAGTTCAAAAGGAGCTCTGTCCCCTGACACCCCCCCCCCGTTAAATGGTACACTAATACTCCAGGGTGCGTCTGGCTTTATTGGAAGCATTTGTTCAGCCCCCGGGGAGATCAGGTTAGATCTGCAAGAGGGCTTTTATATGGCGCTGTGTTACAGCCACAACAGGGAAACCGGTGCTGCCAACATTTTATATTCTTTGCTGCCCGTTGTTGAACCTATTTCCTTTCCGTCTTGGGCAGCTCTGAGAAGGCGCTTCAACAAGGCCTGCGAGAGTTCTTTGGTTTCTTGACGCTCCTGATGAAGATACCCACCCTTCTCGTGATTGAGTTGACCCATTTTCTCGGCAAAGCTGTGTTCCAGGTGAGAGGATGCTGTCACGATGCTGCAGAAGGTCTTTATTTAGAAAAGAGAGCTTGCACTTTTAAAAGGGTATGGGCTGCTGTGGCGACGGCTTGGAAGGAACATTCCCGTTGTGTTTCCATGTCATGCTGCAGAAGATGACATCAGGATATATCCAAAGATGTGTTCATTGTACTGTTGCTAGCTGAAGATGCCTAAGTTCAGTGGGGTCTGTCCAGGTCTTTCCACCTTCTGCTGTTCTGATTTTCTTCCTCTGCCCTGTATTAGATCTGGGCAGCTGTCGTCAATCGGAAAGGTTCAGAGGTCTTTTGACTACACAACCCAGCATCTCCCAACATCATGTGTAATGGTGGTTCTTGTGTTCCTCTCCTTGTTGCCATAATCTAGGCCAGTGGTGGCGAACCTTTGGCACTCCTGATGTTTTGGACCACAACTCCCAGAATTCCAAGCCTGTATTGCCAATGACAACGGACTGTGGGAGTTGTGGTCCAAAACATCTGGAGTGCCGAAGGTTCGCCACCACTGATCTAGGCTCCCAACTTTGGGTTCCCAGAGGTTCTTGGGCTGCAACTCCCAGAAGCCTTCACCATTCCTGGGAGTTGTAGCCTGAGAACATCTGGGGAGCCAAGTTTGAGAACCCTAACCGTAAACCAAGGGTCCCAGGATCCTTTGAGGAGGAAAGGAACTTTTCCTTTCCTCAAGCGTTGCCTTCCAAGGAGGGGGTCAAGATAGGAACCCAAACATCACCAGATTTTGCTTGCTGTTGGCCGTGCAGTCAGGAGCAGTTCGCTTTGGCCCTCATGGCCTGTAACGAACTTTTGCTGGAAGGATTTTGCCTTCTGAAGATGGGGAAAGACCTGAGCCATCAGACGATGGTGTCCTGGGGGACATGGCAGACTCAGCTGGGAATCACAGAAAGCTGGGAACACCACCCAGAAGGACCGGCTTTCCAGCCCTGGGTCTGAATTGTCCCCTCCCTTGTCCTGGGCAGAAGCTTCTTGGCTGCCAGGCATGACCCCCCCCCTTCTTCTTCTTCTTCTCTTTCAGGTGTTGGTGGTGGATCTCATAACAGCCGTTGGAGATGAGATATTGGCACCCCTCTTGGCTGCTTTGCTCCACAGCGTCTTCCAGCCTCTGCTGATCTTCCTGCTGAAGGTCCTCTCTGGGGTCCGGGACCTGAGCGTCCCAGCCTTGGACATTCTGAAGGACATCTTTTTGCAGGTCGCCGTCGTGGTGAAAGCTTTCAGGCTGGTCGAAGTTCACCACCATCCAGCAAGGCCCTATGCTGAGCAGGTCTAGTGTAGAGGTGGGACTAGAGGCAGCAAGCTTTAAAATAACCTGGATTCTGGAATCCATTTTGCTGGCTCCTGGGTTGTCCTTGCAACTTGGCTGAGAATTGAGGGTGCTCTGGGGCGACTGGTCTGTCCTACTCAGTGGTGCTCATGCTACTCTGGTTAGGCCTCATCTAGAGTCCTGTGTCCAGTTCTGGACACCACATTTCAAGAAGGATGCTGAAAAATTGGAACAGGTTCAGAGGATGATGAAGGGGCTGAAAACCAAGCCCTAAGAGGAAAGACAGAAATAACTGTCTTGAGAAAAGCAGACGGAGGGGAGATACGAGAGCACCCTTCAAATCTTTAAAAGATTGACTTACAGAGGAACTGCAGGATTTGTTTGTGACTATCCCAGAGCCCAGGACACGTAATAATGGGCTTAGATTACAGGAAACCAGATTTCAGTTGAAAATCGGGAGGGGGGGTTGTGACTGTTAGGGTGTGATCTGCATGGAGCTGCCCGTGGGAACCCTTGGGGGACCAGAATCAGTGCAAAATGTGAGCACTGGGAACGTAACCCCTCTAGTGCTAAAACACCTTTCCCTCGGTCCCTTTGTAGGTTAGATTCAAAGTGCCAAGCACTTTGCACCACAACTTATGATCTGCCTATAGCAGGGGCACAGATCTGTGCCAGGCTCCTTGCTAGGTTTTGTAGTCCTTCTGGGGAGGAAGGTTGTAATACCTCCCTGGCAAATTGCATACGGTTGGAAGAGTTCAGCTTTCATGTGCAGTATTTGAAAAACGTTTGCGAGCAAGGGCAGAAAGGTTCGGCAACGGCAGGCACAGTGGACATAGAGCACAGTTTGGAAAAGTTACTTTTTGGAACGGCAGTTCCAAGGAACGTGTAGTCAGCACAGCCAGGAGTTCTCTTTTGCATATTTCAAAAGGGTTTTAAGGAAAGGTGAAAGAATCCCGTGGCAGCAGAATCTCTGGAAAGAGCAGAGTATAGGGGGAATTTTTTTGGGGGGGGGGTGTGGAGAACTGTATTTCTTATGTACTCCCACCACCACCACCATTGACTAACTAGTTGTGTCCAGAAAAGAAGGGAAAAAAGAAGAAAGTTGTATAATCCTGCATGCTGTAGGGAAAGTTCCCTTTTAGGTGGCTTTTAAGGAGAACACATGGGCCAGTTCCTGAAAAAAAAAGAAAAAAAAGAAAAAAGAAAAACACAAAGATCTCTAAAGGGCTAAACACGCCATGCATCTGGAACTTTTTTGGCTGAAAGCCATATGGGCAAAATAAAATGTTTTAAAATGTCCCCCAATGTGTGTTTTTCACTTCCTTCTGCTACCCATGGACCATATTCATATAAAAAGTTTTTTTTCAAAACTCAACATCCTGATATGTCTGTGAAGATTCTCAGTCATCCAGGTGAGTTTATCTGGAAGTTGAGTCATGGCTACTGGACTTCTTTTTTTGAGGGATAGAAACGTTTCACTGCTCATCCAAACAGCTTCATCAGTCTGAATACAGCTAGTGCGAGTCCTCCATCTTATAGTCAGTCAATGTTGACCTCTTGTCACCCTGGTCTGAATTGGGTTCATAAGATGAACAATGGCCTGAATAGGCTTGTTAGGGAGACAATAGTATTGATAGCCTTAAGGTGAACAATGGCCTAAGGTGCTGAAACCTATCAAGATGGGTTGTTAGCTATGGCCTTGGCGGTGAAGGCTTTTCTATTTGTCTGGGTACTTTGGAAAGCACACCCTGATAAGTAGCACCTCTGTTGAGGGAGGGGGTTTCGATGCTCACATGAATGGCTTCCCTGACCCCTCTCTCAAACCACCTATCTTCTTTGTCTAATATGTGTACATCCTCATCTTTGAAAGAGTGCTCTTTGTCCTTCAGGTGGAGGTGTACTGCTGATTCTGGTCCTGAGCTGTTACTCCTCCTATGTTGGGCCATCCTTCTGTTTAATGGCTGTTTACTTTCTCCAGTGTAGAGGTCTGAACACTCCTCACTGCATTGGACCGCATATACTATATTGCTCCTTTTATGTTTTGGTATCGGATCCTTTGGGTGGACAAGTCTCTGCCTTAATGTGTTTGTGGGTTTGAAATAAACAGAGATGTAGTGTTTGCCAAAAATCCTTTTAAGCTTCTCAGACACTCCAGCCATGTAAGGAATCTTTTGCTTTTCAATCTGTTCATAAATGACCTGGAGACAGGGATAAACAGTGAGGTGGCCAAGTTTGCAGATGACACAAAACTTTTCCGTGTGGTAAAAACCAGAGAAGATTGTGAAGAGCTCCAGAAGGATCTCTCCAAACTGGGGGAATGGTCTGAGAAATGGCAAATGCGTTTTAATGTAACCAAATGTAACATAATGCATATTGGGGCAAAAAATCCAAACTTCATCTATCAACTCATGGGCTCTGAGTTATCCGTGACGGATCAGGAAAGAGATCTTGGTGTGTTGGTGGACAACTCCATGAAGGTGTCTCCCCAATGTGTGGCAGCGGTGAAGAAGACCAATTCCATGCTAGGGATTATCAAAAAGGGGATTGAAAATAAAACAGCCAACATTATAATGCCATTATACAAAACAATAGTAAGGCCCCACCTGGAGTATTGTGTACAATTCTGGTCACCGCATCTCAAGAAAGACATAGTGGAACTGGAAAAGGTGCAGAAGAGAGCGACTAAAATGATTGCCGGGCTGGGGCACCTCCCTTATGAAGAAAGGCTAAAACATTTGGGCCTCTTTAGTCTGGAAAAAGGTGCTTGAGGGGGGATATGATTGAGACATACAAAATAATGCAGGGTATGAGTAAAGTGGATAGAGGGAAGCTCTTCTCTCTCTCCCAAAATACCAGAACTAGGGGACATCCACTCAAATTGAGGGCTGGGAGAGTAAGAACTGACAAAAGAAAATTTTTTTTCACCCAGCGCGTTGTAAGTCTATAGAACTCCCTGCCACAGGATGTGGTGATGGCCTCTGGCCTGGATGCCTTCAAAAGGGGATTGGACAGATTCCTGGAGGAAAAGTCCATCACAGGTTACAAACCATAATGGAGATGTGTAGTCTCCAGGCTTAAAACCAGGGTACTTCAAGGGCCAGATGCAGGGGAGTGGTATCAGGAGACAGATATCTAGTCTCATGCGCTCCCAAACACATCTGGTGGGGCCGCTGTGAGATACAGGAAGCTGGACTAGATGGGCCTTTGGCCTGATCCAGCATGGCTCTTCTTATGTTCTTATGTTCTTATGAATGACCAGGTTCTTCCGTCGGGTCTGGGTCTCAGACTGATCCCTTGTTCTTCTGGGATGGCCCACTGTTTTGTTGAAGGCCTACTTTGGATATCCAAAGACAGCCTTAAGTGCTGTCTTCAGGTGCCTGTCTTCCTTCTTCTTGGCTTCTTTTCTTTTTTAATTTAAAAAATATACAAATTACATTAAAAAAGACAAACGTCAACAACATTGTACCCCTTCACCAACAGGATCACTCTTCATATTTACATTCGTCATCCTCCCCTCCAGAACAAAATTGATTGTTGCGTGGAAACCTTATCCTTATCCCGTACAAGCAGATATTCAATCAATCTACCCCATATATTGTTGAAAATATCTCTTTTTAACTCTCCTTTTTAACCTTTAGAGAACATGTCAATTTATCATTTAAAGCAATATTCCATACTTCATTATACCATTCTTCTAAGCATAGTTCATAGATTTCCAATTTCTAGCAATTATTAATCTAGCCACTGTCAACAAATTTGTAATCAACTCTTTAGTTTTAACATCATAACTATGATCCACAAATATTGATAACAGAGCAATTTCAGATTTGGGCTCTATAATCATTTCTAATATGTCACTTAGTTCTTTAAAAATACATTTCCAAAATTTCTGTATCGTTTTACATTCCAACCACAAATGATAAAAGGTACCAATCTCATTATCACATTTCCAGCAAACTTCTTCTTGGCTTCTGTGGAGATGGGGATGCTCTCTGCTCTGTGGCTTAGGGTCCTGATGACTCCTAATTTGTGCTGTAATGGATGATGGGAGTCAAACAGTAAGTACTGATCTGTGTGGGTGGGTTTCCTGTAAACTTCTACTCCCAGGCCACGGTCAGGTCTGATGATGACTGCACAATCCAGGAAAGCCAGACTGTTGTCCTGGGTGTCTTCCCTAGTGAACCTAATATTAGGGTCCACCACATTGATGTGGTTTGTAAAGGCCTGAACTTCCTGAGTCTTGATTTTCACCCAGGTACCATCTACATACCTGAACCTGTGGGATGGTGTTGTCCCTGGGAAGGTGTTGAGTGCCTTCTTCTCCACTTCTTCCATGTATAGGTTCGCAACAATTGGTGACACTGGGAAACCCATGGCACAACTATGCTTCTGTCTGTAGAAGTCCCCTCTGTACATGAAATATGTAGTGTTCAGACACAGGTCCAGGAGCAGGCATATCTGGTCTGGGTTGAGGCGGCCTCTGGAGGTGAGGGTGCTGTCTTCTCTTAGTCTTCTCTTTACCGTTGTTAGGGCATCAGTGGTGAGGATGCTGGTAAAGAGAGATGTAACATCCAAGGATACCATGGTTTCAGCTGTATCCAGTTTCAGCTCCCTGACTTTAGAAACAAACTCCTCTGAATCGTGTACATGGTGGTCCATGAGTCCAACCAGTGGGGCTAGGATAGTCGCCAGGTATTTTGCGATGTTGTAAGTCACCGAATTTATACTGCTGAGGGGAATTCCTTGCTTGTGGATCTTGGGAAGTCCGTAATAGCAGGGGACGGTCTCTCCAGGATATAACTGGTGGTAGGTCACCCTGTCAATTGTGCTATCCTTCTCCAAGAGTTTTAAGCATTCTATTACTTTCTCCCTGTAATTGCTGGTGGGGTCTCTTTTTAGTTTTTCATACGTGTGTTAGTCATCTAAAAGTGTGATAACCTTTTTGTGGTAGTCCACAGTATTGAGGACGACAGTGCACCTTCCTTTGTCCGCAGGCAGAATTGTGATGCTCTCATCCTTGCTGAGGGATGTCAGAGCCCTTCTCTCTTGGTGAGGTTCTAGCTTTTCATTCATGTGCTGTAATACAGCCACATTAGTGACTCTGGCCGTCCAAGGTATCTTCAGAATTTGTTTATATGTTCACATTTCGAATGCTTCCAGCTTCTTGCATAATGTGTCTGTAAGGGGCCAAGTTTCAACACAACAAATACATATACTGAATACATAGGATCCAAGTATTCTAGTATGAAGTCTGATAGGTAATGTATTTTTAAAGGCTTTCACAGCCAGGATCTGATAGTTCTTGAATTTTTTGGGCTGTTTGGTCATGTTCTGGATGTTTTTCTTCCTGATGTTTCACCAGACTCGGTGGCGGGCATCTTCAGAGGACAAGCTTAGGGAACTAGTTTATTTTAATTTTAACTTGAATTGAACATGCCCACTAAACGTTATATTAAAATATGAGTTAATCTTTGAGGTGCCACGTTTTTTTGTCTTGCCTTTTATTTTGTTTTTCTTCTTATTTTTGCCAGGTGTTCCCTTATTCGAATTTTTAAAAAAATTTCTTGGAAAGCATAATGAAAGTCTCCTGATCCCTGTCCAACAGACTGAAGGTGATCCCCTAAAACTTAACAGGTTTAGCTTCAAAGTAAAAACGTGAATAAAACCGTAAAAGATCCCGATTTGGACAGGAAGCCGTGCAGTCTGCTCTATTACCCAGATGCAATGTAATTAGTACCAGATTTCCCCTCAGAAGCACCTTGATCTTTAATTGAAGTTTCTATTTAGAAACTAAGCTAGTTTTTTGTTTCAATTTCAAGCTGTGTTGACTGGTACTTTGGGTTTGGTTTATCGACACCGGATTGCATGGGCGGGTGAGAGATATTTTATCCGTTTTTATTTGCTTATTTCATTTATTTCCCTCTTTGGAGAAACCTCCAGTGGAGCTTTTCTCCACTCCGGCGCCTTGAAAAGTCACTTTTCCTAAATCTCCTCAGGTTCCTTGGGGACTCTGCGGAAGAGAAGTGGTTTTAAAAAAATCACTTTTCCACAGCTCGGCGTCCCGAAAAGAGACGCCCACCTTTCCCCTCAGGACTCCCGCGGGCGGCTCCTCGCTGAGGCGGCGCGGCACCTCCTTTTATAGCTCTCCGGCTCCCACATCACCAACCCGGGCGGGGCAGGGGGGGCGGGAGCGGCCGCTGAGGTCGAGCCAATGGGGCGCCCGGGTGGGCTTGAGTGGCACTCGGCGGGCTCCACTCGCCGGCGTCGCCCCTTCCCGTTAGGCGCCGGGAGCAGCTGCGCCTGCGCAGAGCCTCCCGTTCGTTCGCCAGCTCGGCCGCCTTCCGTCTGTCGCCGCCGCCGGTATGTGGGGTTGGGGGGCTTCCCCAAGGAGGGGGGAGGTGGGAGTGGGAGCTCCGGTGGGGTGGGGTGGGGTGCGAGGAGCCTGAGGGACGGGCTGTGGGGTCGCCTCCGCCCTCACCTTCAACCCTCCGCCGCCTTCGCCCCCCTCACAGGGAGGGCCCCATCCGTTGGGGGGGGTTGTGTGGAAACCTTTAGACCCCCCCCGGGAGAGGATGATGGGGGAGGGGGTGACTCCCTTCCCCTCCCCCACCCACACCGAATACCCACCCCACCAGCGTGTAACGGCTAGGCCTGCCTCCTCGTGAATAAGGCCCACATTGTCCCGTCGGACTACAACGCCCATTATCCCCCCAGCGTGCCCATGTGTGTGGGTGGGTGGCGCGACTGGGACTGCCTTTCGGTCGGTCTCCCCGCCGCGTCTTCTTCTGGAGGAGTCCAAAGAGTTCAGCCAAGTTGGCTGGCAGAGGGAGTGGGGGTGGGGGTGGGGATGGGGGTGGGGAGCCACAGCTCCCATCATCCCCCTCCCCCCCCAAAAAAAACCCACCTCTTTGCCTGGCCGTTGCTTGCTGCCCCTCCCTGCCCAGTGAGGTGGCCGCGAATGAGGGTGAGGAAAGGCCCTTTCTTTGGCGGCCTTGGGAGTGTTTGTGAAAAAGTTACTCCCTTTCGATTTTATTAACACAACCAGAATCTGGGCCCCTCCCCAGTCTGTTCCTCTTGGTGGAGTGTGGGAGTTGTAGTCCGTAAAGTTACCTGAGCTGCCTCTGTGGGTTGTGAACTGAACGTCTTATTGACATCCCCCCTCCCGCCGAAAAAACACTCTGGGTATTTTACAAGTCTGTCTGTCTGTCTGTCTGTCTGTCTGTCTGTCTATCTATCTATCTATCTATCTATCTATCTATCTATCTATCTATCTATCTATCTATCTATCTATCTATCTATCTATCTATCTATCTATCCCATAAATTCATTCTCCCTTCCTTCCATCCTTCTATCTCTCTGTCTAGAGAGAGAGAGACAGAGAGAGAGAAGTGGAAACAGCGATGATGCTGTTTTAAGTTTACCTTAATTTTAACTTTATGTCTGTGAAGATTCTCAGTCATCCAGGTGAGTTTATCTGGAAGTTGAATCATGGCTACTGGACTTCTTTTTGAGAGATAGTGAGGTCAAAGCTGACTATAAGATGAGAGGACTCGCACTAGCTGTATTCAGACTGATGAAGCTATTTGGATGAGCAGCGAAACGTTTCTGTCTCTCAAAAAGAAGTCCAGTCGCCATGACTCCACTTCCAGATTAATTTTAACTTGTTGATTAAATGAAATTAACTTATATGTTTTAGAGTTGTGGTAGTGTTGCAGACTGCTCAGAGTGACCCTGGTGGTCAATGGGCAGTTGACAAGTGCAGTAAATAAATAATTATTTATTTATTTATTTATTTATTTTAGAGTATTTTACCCCGCCTTTCTCCTTGGAAAAGGACCCAAGGCGGCTTACAGTTATGAGGGATAATACACAGTCCAGTACAATTAAGACATGTTCAAGTATTTGAGAACAAGGAATTCAGGGACATCTTACAGCATTAATAAACAACATTACATTAAAGCTACAAGGTTATAAGTAGTCATAAACACAAAGTCTATGTGAACCCATAGATCCTTATAAAATACACATGGTAGTCAATCATTCAGGGAAAGCTTTTTCTGAAGAGGAAGGTGTTCGCCTGTTTCCGGAAGGACAACAGAGACGGGGCTCAGCCTGGCCTCTAGTGGGAGGGAGTTCCAGAGTCTGGGCGCATCAGTCGAGAAGGCCCTTTCATGGGTTCCCATGAGACGTACCTGTGAGAGTGGAGGGATGGAGAGAAGGGCCTCTCCTGATGACCTTGACACCCGAGCTGGTTCATACTGTGAGATCTGATCTTTGAGGTAGCTAGGTGATAAATAAGATAATTATCAGACAGCTTCAAATCAGGTGAAGCTAACCCATGTCATTGAACATAAGGAAGAAAAACTTCCAGAGCACAGCCAAACAGCTCAAAAACCTCACAACAGCAAACATAACTTGTTTAGAAGAAAGGAATGAAGGTGTGCAGGCTGTGTGGGTGGCTGAAAAATGTGTGAGACTGTGTGCACTTTTCTTGGAAATTACCAAAGGTAATAAAGTAAGAAAGATGCCTATCAGATGTATGAAGTCTTATCAAGAACATGCAGGAAGGTGGGAGTGTAGACAGTGAGATGGAGGGTATTTCAATGAAGAAGCCTCTGGCAGTAACAGGTGGTGGTGGTGATGATGATGATGATGACACCTTTCCAGGGTTTTCCAGGGAGAGAATTCATTTAACACGGCTCAGTTAGAAAACTTGCTGATAAGGACAGGCATGTCTTCTTTGGTCTCTCTGACTTTTGGGAAATGTTTCCAAATTAAGATGGAAATTAACTTGATTATTGAGAATAGCCCCGGTTGATTTCCAGAAAACTGATGGGCTGTGTACATGGCCTAATAAGACCAGTGAAAGCTTTTGAGGACTGTGGAACACTGTTGTGCCTTTTAAGGTGAAGGTGGGATCCAGTCTGCTATTGTTTGAAGAGTGGGTATTTGCGCTGAATAGTTTGATAAGCAGCAGAAGTGTTTGGAATATTCCTCTTCTGAGGAGAAAATGCCTGGAAAGCTCAAGTAAGAAAAATCTGTTTGCTTCTCTGCATCTAAAAAGAAAAAAGAAAGAAAGAAATTTTCCATGCTGAGGTTTTATATTTAATATTTTGTAGAATATATATATTGTGTGCATCTTTCAGAAGAACCAGTGTTAAATCAGCATCATACTCCCGAATCACCTTCTTGGGAATCCTGTCAGGGTGTTGGCTGCCCATTTTTTTTTGTTTTTAAATCTTGTCCCCGAATCTTAATGTTTAAACTTGATTTTTGAAGACTGGTATTATTCAGATCGCCTTTAATAGCGTAGCTGACTGTTGTAGAATAGGTAGGCTTAATGTTTAATAGAAATATGGGAACATCTTTTAAAGGTTATGCCAGTGGTTATCAACCTGTGGGTCCCCAAATGTTCTTGGACTGCAATTCCCAGAAGCCTCTATCACTTGCTGTGCTGGAAGGGGTTTCTGTGAATTACAGTCCAGGAACATCTGGGGACCCACAGGTTGAGAACCAATGGGTTATGCCAGACATGTCCAAACTCCAGCCCTCCTAGATGTTTTGGACCACAACTCCCAGAATTCTAAGCTTAGATTGCCTGCCAATGACAAAGGACTGTGGGAGCTGTGGTCCAAAACATCTGGAGGGCCGAAGTTTGGACATGCCTGGGTTATGCGGTCTGGCTCTCTGTGTATGAGATGTGTAATATGGAGCAGGATTCTGGGTCTTGAGGCATGGAAGCCCGAGTGACAAGGAGTCTGTTGGCCTTTAAAGTTCCACATCTGTCTTCCCCACCTTCCGATTGGGCCAACATGCTGAAACACACGGAGATGGCTGCCTCTTTTGGAATGTGGTGGGTGGATCCATCAAGAATGAACACTTGGGGAATGTGTTGGGAAGTGTTGTTAACATCTCTACCCTGGCTTGACTTCCAGGGTCTCCCTGCTGCAAGAGCTGTCTGAGAACACCTTGAGCTCCTGGACCTTGTCCAGAAGAGGTTGGCCCATTTCCCTGTAGGATTCCCTGGGCAGGGGGCCCTTCTGAGGAACCTGTTCCACTCTTCTCCGACTTGCTTGATCTAGAAAGCAGGACACGGCCTCTTGGCTTCTCCAGCCAATGTTGATCTCGCAATACAAGCGAGGACTTTGTGTGATGGTGGTTCGGTGCTGGGCTGGCATTCGGGAGGCCCAAGCTCTATTGCTGACTGAGCCATGGAGCATGACTTGGGCGACCCTCTAGCTGTTCTCTTCTCCCACCATGGTCTACCTCACGAAATTGATGTAAGGACAAAGAGGAGGAGAGGAGATCCATGTAAACCACCTTAAGCTCATTAGAGGTTAAGCAGGATAACAAAGGCTGAAATCTTGTTGCTTAGTGTATTAAGTTGCAACCAGAGGAGGTCCATTTAATCACCAAATTCCCACTGATTCCTTTTGGATCAGGATAATGTCAATGCATCTAATCAACGAACAGATGGGATATATTGATTAGGAATCAGGTTGAATTTTTAAAGCATGCAGCAGTCTTATGAAACCTCAGTAAACTGCAAGGAGACACCCCCCTTCCCAATAATTGCTCAGCCTTGCACTTCAATGGTGGCCTTGACGAATGAATAAATTATCCTCTGAACCTAGTCATGTAAGAGGCAGGCATGTTACAGATGCAAATCTTGCAGGAATGTTCCAGCTTTCTGTCTTCTGTTGAGCAAATATAAATCATTTTGGACAGGAGCCCAGAATATATGCAATGGTTCCTTTTTTAAAAACAAAAAACCATCCTAAAATATAATTTACTGCTTTAACAGTATAAAATGCACCACTAATAATCTTGAGAGCCACGACCAGTTGCAGCAGGCGGACCAGGCCAGAACGTTGGGTTAACCTAGTCGACGACAGCGCCATACCAGCAGGAAAGAAGGTTTTGCGCCCATATCCTTGCACACACCTTGAACAAATGCACAGTAGATGGGAATGTGGAGCCACCAGTCTTCATAGTCTGAAGTAGGTGGGCTTATCTACCATCGTACCATGGTAGGTAGAGGGCTCTTCAAATGTACCTGTTTATCTGCAACATCAGGGACATAGATTCTAGCTGACTCTTTTTGGTAAAACATAAGCATTTATTCTGTAGGATGGGTTGGGAAACCAGAATTATTCCACATAGCCCTGAAAATGTTCTATGCATTCTTTCAATATATACGTATAACATTGTTTGAATCTTCTTGGAGCGTGTGCAGGTGATCTGGTTATTGTTGCCATGTTTATCTCACGGGAGCTTGTAAAATTGAAATTCTGGGCAAGAACTAGATGAGCAAATTTGGAGTTATCCAGGTTCCATTTAAAAGGCTTTTTAGTGAATTATTTTTTATCTTGCACTGAAGAAATCCCTCCATTCGCATGGAAGATCTTTCTCCTGTGAGAAGGATCCAGACAGCACCTGAGATTGTTCCAGTGTCTCTCCCCATTTCAGTTATGGACACCCCTCCGTTGCCTTGCCTTGCCTTGCCTTCTGTTGCAGCTATCATTCCATGGCCTGTGGTGACTTCCTTTTGTACAGATGATGGCCAATCTGTTTGTTGATTAGATGCACTTCCTTTTGTGTGTGTTAAGTTTAGTTAGTGGTATAGAGCTACAGCTGCCTAGATGCCCTAAGCCAGTGTTGGCAAATCTATGGCACGGGTACCAACGGTGGCACTTGGAGCCCTTTCTGTGGGCACCTGACATCGCCCCTTCACAGTCACCTGTATGCAGGTTAAATTGCCATATTGGCACTTTGCGAAAAATGAATGGGTTTTGAATCTCAGTTTGGGCACTCGGTCTCTAAAAGGTTTGCCATCACTGCCCTAATCACATCCGATCTCGCCTGATTTCAGAAGCTAAGCAGGGTCGGCCCTGGTTAGTACTTGGATGGGAGACCACCAGGGAATACCAGGTGCTGTAGGCGCCTGGATTAGGAACTGGCAAGCCACTCCAGTATACCTGCTAAGAAAACTCCATGGACATGGGGTCACGAAGGGTCAGTCACAACTGTAACGACACAACGCATACATAGAGCTACAGCAGTACATCAATCTGGCATGGGTTGGGTCATTTTAAGAAGTCTGCGAGTTTAAATATTTGAAAGAAAGAAATGCAATCTTATTTCTGAGATAGCACTGCATTGTATGAAGAACTTTTTTAACATAACGAAAAGAGGAAAATCTCCATCATGGCATTGTAACCTGTGATGGACTTTTCCTCCAGGAATCTGTCCAATCCCCTTTTGCAGGCATCCAGGCTAGATGCCATCACCACATCCTGTGGCAGGGAGTTCCACAGACTAACAATACGCTGGGTAAATTTTTTTTTCTTTTGTCTGTTCTCACTCTCCCAACCTTCGGTTGGAGTGGATGTCCCCTAGTTCTGGTATTTTGTGAGAGGGAGAAGAGTGTCCCTCTATGCACTTGAGTCATGCCCTGCATTATTTTGTACATCCCTGGCAAGTTCTGCAGTGGTACAAATGCTGGATGTCTCAGGGGTTGAGGTCTCTGGCTGTGGAGCCATAGGCATTCAATTCTCCACTGGGCTTCCTTGACATAGGTTGGACTCCGTGATCCATAGGTACCCTTCCAGCCCTTTTGTTATTCGTAAAGGTGCCTTTTCTACTTTGCTCCTCCAGAAACAAGTTAACAGTCTAATATGATTTCTGGGGAAAGAGGTGCATTGGATTTGCCAACCTTTTCCCTTCTAAATTAAAAAGAAAAGCTGTTGCTCTCTTCCTTCTAGATCAGGCCTGCCCAAATTCTGGCCCAGGGGCCAAATCCGGCCCGTCAGGCCATTCTGAGTGGCCCGCAGCTAGCTGGCCCTCCCTCCCTCCCCCTCCTTCACCCACACATTCCCCTGTGGTGGCCACGGCTCCCTGTGCTTCCTTTGGTCCACCTTCCTTCTTTTCTCCCTCCTTTGGTCCTCACCTCCCCCCTCCCTTGTTCCCCACCTTCCTTCCTTCCTTTCTTCCTTCCTTCCTCTCTTGGTTTCCGCCTCCCTCCCTCCCTCCCTTCCTTGTTCCCCACCTTCCTTCCTTCCTTCCTTCCTTCCTTCCTTCCTTCCTTCCTTCCTTCCTTCCTTCCTCTCTTGGTTTCCACCTCCTTCTCTCCCTCCCTCCCTTGGTCCCCGCCTTCCTTCCCGCAGGTGGGGTTGCAAGGGGTCAGTGGGTGGGGCTTGCAGTGGGGTGTTGGGGTCGGGGAGCAACCGGCCCCTGACACATTCTCAGGCACCAAATCTGGCCCTCCTTACAAAAAGTTTGAGCACCCCTGTTCTAGATTAAGAAGAGCAACACAGTCATTCTATTTCAGCAGTTTTCAGAGAGGTATCTTAGTGTGGTTAAGCATAGCTATCTGGAAGTTGAGTCATGGCTACTGGACTTCTTTTTCTTGAGAGATAGAAACGTTTTGCTGCTCATCCAAACTGCTTCATCAGTCTGAAAAAGAAGCCCAGTAGCCATGACTCCACTTCCAGACAAACTCACCTGGATGACTGGGAATCTTCACAGACAGGTAATGAAAATGATGCAAAACAGAAACAAAATCTTATGGTACTCCTAATACTAATAATGCATGTAATATGCATCTCTCTGTGTGTATAAAAGTGGATTGTCACCCATAAATGCTTATGCTGAAATCTGGTAGTATTGAAAGTGCCCACACACTTTGGTATTGCTCTTCAATGGTACCTCTACTTACGAGTTTAATCCGTTCTGAATGCATTCTCTTAAGTCAAACAACTCTTAAGTAGAGCAGCCCTATCTAAAAATTAAAAAAAAATAAATAAAAATTGTAAGAAGAGCAGACCACATCTAAAATTTGTAAGGCAGCAGTTAAAACACCAGTGTTTTTTTGCTCTCAAGTCGAATTGCTCTTAGGTTGAGCCGCTCAAGGTACCACTGTACTTGGTTCTTCAGTATAAACCCAAGCGGTGTGGCTGCAATCCAGAGGAGGCTGTGTTTCTCCAGCGGGAATGATGTGTATTAGGTGGTGTAAGGGGGTTATAACGGCAGTCTTTGCCACTGGGATTTCACACTCTTAGCGTGCCCCCCCCCCAAGACAGCAGGTTGGAACAGCTTGTCAAACTTCCTAGGGCTGCTTCCTGGGGTGCTTGTCCCATGTATTTCTAGTAGTTGATGGGTCTGTTTTTCTGTCATGTTTGATCCCCTCACTTTCCTTGGAAAAGGTGAGGAGCAGAAGGACCCAGAACAAGGGGAAAGAGTCCCTTTTTGCTCTGCCCGTTCTTCAGCCTCTGCCCCTTGTCTCTGTACCCTCTGCTTCTCTGTTATTTCCTTAACTCCTTTCTTTCTAGCCAGTCACCTCTTGGTTCTCTTCTCCTCTTTCCCCCCTAATTAACTAGCACCTTGTTTTTTTTGTGTGTTTTATGTCTCAAAAGGGGGTCTCGAGGGCATCAGGAATTGGCTGCATTTCCTGTCCCCTTTTCCAACTCCGTCACCTCTCGTTAATTAAGATTAGTGGCTTCTTATAGACTCACATCTAGTGCAGTAATTATGAAGGCGATGCCTTTTATCTCCACTTGGAAGCCTCCTGGGGATTGCCTGGCGCTTAAAACAAGCTTGATTGTCAGTCTTGCTTTAATTTCCCAAGGGCGTCACCATGGTTGTGGCTGTTCGACAACTCCTTGTGTACCTCTCCCTGTGGGCGGCTTGTGTCCTGACCAAGCCCACTGAGAAGAAGGACCGCGTCCATCATGACCCACAGCTCAGCGACAAGGTCCATGAGGACGGACAGAATTTTGACTACGACCACGATGCCTTCCTAGGGGCGGAGGAGGCCAAGACCTTCGACCAGCTGACCCCGGAAGAGAGCAAGGAGAGGCTAGGGTAAGAGAAAGCCTCAGGATCGGGGCATCTCCTTTCAGCCTTTCATCCTGGAGTTTGGGCTACTTTTCTCGTGGGCAACAACTTGGTTTTCCCAGTTCATTTGTGTCCTCCTTTTCTTGCAGTGTAAACTGAGATACCGAGCTTACAATACAGTGGTATCTTGCATAAAGGAATTAATTCATTCCAAATGAAATTCTGTTAAGCAAATTCTCCTTTATACGAATTTCCCATAGGACTGCATTGAAAACAGAGTAATCGCTAATCGCGACCATTTTTATGTTGTATGGATTCGCCCCCTAGGCAATTCTGTTAAGCAAATTTCCCCTATCTCCGGAATTTTTTTATGTCGTACAGATTTTATGCTATACAAACTGTTTGTTATACAAGGGTCCGCTGTATCTGGAATGATTTTTAAATTGTTATAATAAGAGGCCATTAAATTGGAGCCTTTCAAAAGGAGAGAGAGAAGTGCGGCCTTCCCCATTAAAAGCTGCTTTCTCCGCCGTCTGTTCTGTTGCCAGACTCATGTCTGAAAACTATGGCCTCTACAGCTTGGAAGCCCCTGCCGGCTGCCCTGTCGGTCCCATTCACAGGCCAGGGAGTTGCCAGATGACCCCACCCCAACCCCCGAACACTGGAGAGTCCTCTGCATCTGCAGAGGAGTTATGGAGGGAGACTGAAGCGGCTCATGACGCTTAAGGTAGCCAAACCTGGCGTGCTTGGCTTGAGACGGCGATCGGCAGGGGCGGCCCTCTGGGTGCTCTTGGGCCCCTGCCTGCATCATTGTCTGCCCCTGCTTGGTATACAGTAACCCCCCACCTATTACGGGGGTTAGGGACCTGACCTGACCCGCGATAATTGAAAATCCGCGATATGCAGATGCTGGGTCGGGTGGGGCCTGGGGGGCCTATATGGGGCCTCCTACACTTACCTGAGGAGTGGTGCTGCCCTGAACGGGCCTCCAACGGGCTTCTGGGACCTGTCGGAGGCCTCAGAAGAGGTTTTTGGTTTACCAGAAGTCACTTCAGGTTTGCCAGAATGCACTTTTGGGGCCTCTGACAGGCCCAGAACGCCATCGGAAGCCCGTTCTAGGCAATGCCAGGCCTGGGGTAAGTGCAGGAACATAAGAACATAAGAAGAGCCCTGCTGGATCAGGCCAAAGGCCTATCTAGTCCAGCTTCCTGTATCTCACAGTGGCCCCACCAGATGCGTTTGGGAGCACACGAGACTAGATCTCTGTCTCCTGATACCACTCCCCTGCATCTGGCCCTTGAAGGACCCCGGTTTTAAGCCTGGAGATGACACATCTCCATCATGGTTTGTCACCTGGGATGGACTTTTCCTCCAGGAATCTGTTCAATTCCCATCGGAAGGTATCCAGGCCAGATGCCATCACCACATCCTGTGGCAGGGAATTCCACAGAATAACAATGCGCTGGTTGAAAAAATACTTTCTTTTGTCTGTCCTTACTCTCCCATCCCTCAGTTTGACTGGAAGCCTAAAACAGGCCCATCCACCCTATCCGGGGGGGGGGGCTTTGTTTCATATACTGTGGTCCCGCGATATACTGAGACCACAGTATATGAACCTTGAAAGGGCGGGGATTTACTGTATACTGGTTGGGTTAATGGTTAAGGTGGGCCTTTGGAACCAGTCCCTCAGCTGCTGTTTAGGCAGACTTTTCCAGCCCACATGTGGCCACATTGACCGAGACGGAGTTAAGAGGGGGACGGCTTAGAATCATTGAATCCTAGAGTTGGAAGAGACATCAAGGGCCATCCAGTCCAACCCACTGCCATGCAGGAACCCCCATCACAGGACTCCCAACAGGTGGCCATCCAGCCTCTGCTTGACCCAACGCATAATAGGCTTGTGGCCTCTTGGTTTCACTGAAGTCCGGTGCGTTTGCATCCCATTATGAAGCTGTGTAATATAATAAAATATAAGCACATGCCGGCAGGTTTTGGACTGTTTGCTCATTTTAAGCAATCTTGGGGAGCGGGGGGGAAAGCCCTTTGTGTTCATTCAGAGAAGAACTGTGCTGACAAACGGGTGTCTTCTGTTTTGTGGCGTTTGTTCCCATTAGCTCCACAACAAGGCCCCGACCTTGATAAGGGCCAGTGGCTCTCCCTCGGCCGTGGTAAATGCCAGCCCCGGCCCACCCAACCCGGCCCGCACGCTTGAGCACCCAGACTATCTGTGGCCAGGTGTCACATAACAGCCGCGAACAGCTGTGGTTATATTTGGCTTTGCATTCGGAGGCTTCTGCTGATCCAGGCGTAGGACCCTGCCTTCTACAGACCGGCCTCTGGACTGAAGCTCCTGCTGCCAGCTTTCTGGAGTGTCTGACAGGGCTGCCACCTTGGTCATTAGAAAAACAGCGTCTCTGAGAATCGGATTCATTCGTGACATGAGCAGCTGCTGCCATTGTCCGTTATCCGGTGACATAGTCCGGCCGAGCTCCTTCCTTCCTGTCTGTCCACCTTGAATTGGACAGAAGGCCTTGTTTGCTGTGTGGCAGGTGTGAGTCCATCAAAGGCAAGGAAGCAGCCTTACGTAAGGTCAGACCATTTACCCCTCTGTCCTGGGGCTGCCGACTGTGACTGTCCGCAGCTCTCCAGGTTTTTAGGAAAGGCTGTTCCTCAGCCATGCCTGGCTGTTAGGCCTGAGCTTGGGGCTTTTGCACAGAAGCGCCATGCTCTCTGTCTTTGCTCCATAGGTTTTGCTGATTCCAGCTCCGGTGCTTCTTGAGCTGGGGCCTGGACGGAGCGCATACCGCAGAGACTTCCAAGCTGTAGCTGCCCACCCAGCGATACAAGGGGCCCCTCGGGCGATGTGAGCAGACGGGGTAGAAATCTGAGCCCGAGAATGCTACCCGTGTTGTATCATAAGCAGCTCTTGAGCCTGTGTGCTGCAGACTTGGCCCCAAGTAGCCTGCCTCTTGTCTTCTGCTGCCATGTCTCCGTGGCATTCAAAAACACACCTTGGTGTAATATCAGAGGCCCCCACAGGCCTGTGTTGCGAAGTTAGTTCCGTACAGTCAGTCTTTGGTTCAGAACCGTGTCTGGGAGGCAGAATCTTCGAGTGTCGCTTTTGGCAGTTCCATCCTGCCTCTTCCATACTAACTCAGGAGCAGGTGAAAGAGGCCTTGTTGGCTCTCCCTTGGGCTGCCCCCAGGAACTCTGGGCCCTGCTACTTGCGCAGCACGCGGGGCCTGCCTGTCCCTCCCTGCCCAAAATGCACAACCCCTCTGGGTTCGGCCGAGGTCTCGGATGCTTTTAACTCTCGCTGGCTTTTTCTACATTTCCTGCAGAAAAATTGTAGGTAAAATAGACGAAGACAAGGACGGGTTTGTAACGGCTGAAGAACTAAAAGCCTGGATTAAGTTTGCCCAAAAGCGCTGGATTTTTGAGGATGTAGAGCGCCAGTGGAAGGGGCATGACCTCAATGAGGACGGCCTCATTTCCTGGGAGGAGTATAAAAATGCCACCTACGGCTACATCTTAGGTAGGTCTCTGCTCTTGGCTGACCCAGCTTCTTGAAACTTGCTGTTTTGTCTTGTAGAATGATTGTAAATAAAATAGACTCGGATAAGGATGGGTTTGTGACCGAGGGGGAGCTGAAGGCCTGGATTAAGAAGGCGCAGAAGAAGTACGTGTATGACAATGTAGAGCACCAGTGGCAAGAGTATGACTTGTCTCAAGATGGCTTAATCTCCTGGGATGAGTACAGGAACGTGACCTATGGCACTTACCTGGGTAAGGGGGCAGGCCGGCTGGAGCGGTGGACACTTCATCCTCCAACCAATAAAGCAGACAGCTTCTAGTCCATAAGGTCCGCCATATGGGGTGGCAGGGCAGGGCATTGGGCGGGGCTTGCTCACCTGTGTTCAGGGGACACCAAGCTGTTTCCCCTTCTGGTGGAAAATCCAGCTGTTGTCTATTCACACAGGTGGCTCCAAATTTCCATCCAGGTCTCAGAAGAAGCCCTGGAAAGGGTGACCTCTGAATGGGGACCTAGTGATATGCTTCTGCTTTATTGGTGCTTTTCATCAACCTTCCTAAATTAACCTTCTGGACATTAATTATGCTTAATATTGTTTCATTGTGATCTGCCATTTCCTATTTTTCTTGAGTTCCCTCGGATATTGTATTTTGGTGTTCTTCCCCAACTGGGTGCCCTCTGGAGGTGTCGGGCTACCGCCTGGCTTTGCCATTACGGGAGGTTTTTATCTGGTGTCCCTGGACATCCTCTCTGGGGCTCACGTGCTGGAGAGGAAGGAAAATCCTTCCTACATCGGGGCAGATGCCCTTGGGCTGATTATCCCCCCTCCCACCCTCTGGCAGCCCTGGCACCATTTCAGTGACTAAAGCTTCAGTGGTGAGAAAATGCACTGTGTCCATGTTTGTGAGGATCAGCAATTGCAGGGTGAGCTTGGAAACAAGGGCACTCCCTGCAAGATCCTTTGTTGGGTGGGGTTACTGTCTAGCAATGGTCCTTGCTTCTTATGTCATATGGGCACATAATGCTGAAGTGGTAGCTTTTCTGGCAAGTACATAACAAAAGACACACTTGCTGGTCCAACTGTGGAACTCAGTTATTTTAAACAAATCGCAAAAGTAACTTTTCCAGCCAGGGCTGACCTGCCAGCCGCGTCACGTGCTCATCTGTGCAGCAGTGTGTGTGTGAACCCGCTGAGTTGGGAAGACTGGCTCTTTTTCGTATCACAACTTCCAGAATTGCTCAGCTAGTATGGCTGTCGCAATCCCCTAAGACTGGGGAAGTTGAAGTACCGAAGCATAATTTTCCCAAGTTCTGATTAACAGCTGTCATGCCTTTCATCAGGAATTCTAGAATCCTAGAGTTGGAAGAGACCTCGAGGGCCATCCAGTCCAACCTCCTGCCATGCAGGAACCCCCCCATCCCAGCACCTCCGACAGATGGCCATCCAGCCTCTGCTTAAAAACCTCCAAAGAAGGAGACTCCACCGCCCTCCTTTGGGGCAGCATATTATTCCACTGCCAGACAGCTCTAACTGTCAGGAAGTTCTTCCTAATGTTGAAATTTAATCCTTTCTTTTTTTTTGTAATACTCTTAAGCCCTGTAGTGGTACAGTACTTGGCTTGCTCTGTTCTGAGCGGTTGCTTTCTGGTTGAAGTGAGCTAGAAATAGAATCCTCATGTGCAGTGATGGTCTTTACGTTAAAACATTGGCCGCAAAAAGACAGTATGCTTCACCCTGTGAGAAGGGAATGCTTCCATACGGCAGACGCCTCCAAAGCAGGTTTCCTTCTGCAAACCGTGTAAAGCTTCGAATAAAACTTCCCTGCTTAGATTCTGCTTTTGACTCTGGGGAGTTTGAGCTGGTAAAAGGGACTGCACCCGCACCACTGCATCACACTTTTGTTTTCCTCCACCCCATAGTTCAGTTTTCTGCTTAATATCAAGAGGGAAGACTGGTTCTCCCAGGGTACTTCCACTTGAAGCTGTTGCCCAGCCCCAGACTCTCAGATTTTGATGCTGGCCGGTGAGGGAATGATAATGGCACCTTCCCCTCTTTGCCAGTTGTGTTTTCCCACTGCTACGTTTAAAAAAATGTTAAGGAGGAAGAAGTAGAGAAGATGCTTCACAAACCGTCCACTTGTAGTACTGGACTAGGACGTTTTCTATCTGGAAGCAGCCTGTTGGAACCAAGCAGTGGCTGTGGTTGAAATATTTCCTGAAGGAGACCTCTTCCTTGCTAGCCAGGCCAGGAATTGTGGTGAGCAGAATCGTACCGTTGAGCCGCTCTGTGTGGCCAAAGCACCCGTGGTGCCCTGCGGGCACAGTGCCCAAAGCATCCACAGCCTTCCCCCCCCCTTTCACCCTTGGAGGTGGTGAGGATCCCTGGGCAGTGCCTTGGAGGGTCCCTGCCTGACATTGCAGCTCCAAAGTTTAGTGAGGGAGAGTCGCAGGTTCTCAGGGTTTCTTGGAGAGGTCCGTGCACGGCATCCACCCCACGGCATGGCTGGACAAGGAGTCCTCTGAACGATTAGCATTCTAGAGTTGTTTTCTCCTAAACCGGTGTGTTTTCCCCTCTCCTCCTCCCGCCGGGCAAGGTGTTTTCCTTTGGTTTCAGATAGACATGGGCACGAATCCATTCAGGCCAAGGGGTGAACATTCATCGGCTGCATTGATGAATTTTCTTGCCTCAGGCCGAGTCGATTCATGCCCATATCTGGTTGCAGTCCATGGGGGTGCCTGGTCCTCCGGGAACTGGCAGAAACTTTCCTGCAAGCTATCCCGGGGGGTCCTCAGCAAACTCAGCTTGTCTCCCTGCTATTCAGACGACCCCGATCCCGACGATGGCTTTAACTACAAGCAGATGATGATGAGAGATGAGCGGCGATTCAAAATGGCAGACAAAGACGGTGACCTGATTGCTACCAAGGAGGAGTTCACCGCTTTCTTGCATCCTGAGGAATACGACTACATGAAGGACATTGTCGTGCAGGTGGGTGCCGTGATCGGAGCCACAGGGGGGGAGCAAGAGGGTGCCTTACAGCCAGGGTGTGGATAATGCCATTTATATGTTGCATACCGCCTCCTTTGCTTTGCCCTGGCTGCAGAAGCCTTGTAGGATAGATTGCCCAGTTGTTGCTCCTGAAATAGGCCTTGGCCTGAAGAAGAGGCTCCCTACGTCTGCCGAGCAGGGGCTGAGGCCATCTCTCTGTTTCAGAGATATGGAAGAGGCCTTTGAAGAGGAAACGCATGGAGTCCATTTGGGGGATGAGAGGGAGGTGCAGACAGTATTTAGTCCCCCCCCCCACCCGGAAGCAACTCCTCTGCCATCCATCTCATGGTTCTAAATCTATGCTGCTTATCCATGAGCTATCCGTGACGGATCAGGGAAGAGATCTTGGTGTGTTGGTGGACAGCTCCATGAAGGTGTCTCCCCAATGTGTGGCAGCGGTGAAGAAGGCCAATTCCATGCTAGGGATTATCAAAAAGGGGATTGAAAATAAAACAGCCAACATTATAATGTCATTATAATATAAAAATATTAAAAATAAAAAATAAAAATGTCATTATAGAAAGCAATAGTAAGGCCGCACCTGGAGTATTGTGTACAATTCTGGTCACCGCATCTCAAGAAAGACATAGTGGAACTGGAAAAGGTGCAAAAGAGAGCGACTAAAATGATTACTGGGCTGGGGCACCTCCCTTATGAGGAAAGACTAAAACATTTGGGGCTCTTTAGTCTGGAAAAAAGGCACCTGAAGGGGGATATGATTGAGACGTACAAAATAATGCAGGGCATGAGTAAAGTGGATAGAGGGAAGCTCTTCTCCCTCTCACAAAATACCAGAACTAGGGGACATCCACTCAAATTGAGGGCTGGGAGAGTAAGAACAGGCAAAAGATTTTTTTTTAACCTAGCGTGTTGTTAATCTGTGGAACTCCCTGCCACAGGATGTGGTGATGGCACCTGGCCTGGATGCGTTCCAAAGGGGATTGGACAGATTCCTGAAGGAAAAGTCCATCACATGTTACAAATCATGAGGGAGATGTGTCATCTCCAGGCGTAAAAGCAGGAACCTTCAAGGGCCAGATGCAGGGGAGTGGTATTAGGAGACAGAGATCTAGTCTCGTGCATGCCCAGACACATCTGGTGGGGCCACTGTGAGATACAGGAAGCTGGACTAGATGGACCTTTGGCCTGATCCAGCATGGCTCTTCTTAGGTTCTTATATACCACTCCATAGCACATAAAGCACTCTTTGGACGTTTTACAAGTAATTATGCAAGCTCCACATTGCCCTCCTTTTCCCCAGTGGTCTGGGTACTCATTTTACCAAACTCGGTAGCATGGAAGGGTGAGTGAACCTTGAGCTGGCTACCTGGAATTAACTCCATCCAGGTCACAAGAACAGTTGCAGCTGCAGTACAGCAGTTTTAACCACTGCACCACAAGGTTCATCTAGAGCAGAGGTTCTCAACCTGTGGGTCCCCAGATGTTCCTGAACTGCAACTCCCAGAAGCCTCCACCACTCTCTGTGCTGGAAGCGGTTTCTGGGAGTTGCAGTCCAGGAGCATGTGGGGACCCACAGGTTGAGAATCACTGATCTAGAGGTAACCAAATATTCCATCAATCCTGTTTAATCGTAACCCATGGGGCTCTTCCCGATTTTTCTGAACAGGAAACCATGGAAGACATTGACAAGAACGGGGATGGCTTCATTGACTTGGAAGAGTACATTGGTGAGTATCGTGCCTGTTCGTTTCCTCTGTTCCCTGAGCTCGCTTTTCGCTCCTTCTGCAAGCTGGTTATTCCTGGGTTTGTTCTGTCCAGCTGTATTTATTTAATCATGTTTCTGTTCCTTTTACAAGCACTGCATGCTGAAGCCCTGAGCCAAAAAAGGGTGGATTAAGAACTGCGAGATAGCTCCGGGGTTGATTTGTTTATTATTTATATTTATATACCGCCCGGTTTTTCACCAAGGGAACTCAGGGCAGTGCACAATATAAAGTAAGCGAAAAAAATGAACAATGAAACAAGCAGTACAGAAGAGAATAAAACAAATCAGTTTTCTGGTTCTGGAGCCAGAGGTTGATTTCCCCACTACGCCTGCTGGACAGGAGTTGGACTCCATGATCCAGAGGGCCCCTTCCTGTTCTGCAATTCTAAAATGATGATGATGATGATCTGGAAGTTGAGTCATGGCTACAGTCAACCCCCGCCATTTCGCGGTTCAGGTACCGCGGTCCCACTACATCGCGGGATCACAGTACCTGCACCGCTGGGGGGCGGGGGGGATCAGGTCGCTCCGCGCTGCCCCCCGCCCCTCTGAAAAGCCTCGGAGCCGCGCAGGGGGCAGCAGGGGGTGATCGGGTCGCTCCGCGCAGCTGCCCCGGGGCCCTCTGAAAAGGCTTGGAGCCGGGCAGGGGGGCTCCGGGGAGCGATCCGATTGCTCCCCGCAGCCCCCCCCGGCCCCTCCGAGAAGTCTCGGGGCTGTGCGGTGGGGGGGGGGTGCAATCTCCATTGAAATGGATTGAGTCAATGGATTGCAATGGAGAAATTTTCCCCATTGGAAAGCATTGAGCCAATGTTTTCCAATGGGGAAAATTTTCTCCATTGAAATGCATTGGCAATGCATTTGAATGGAGACGGCCCGGACAAGAAGTCTTGGGTGGCGCAGGCGGGTGGCAGTGGGAGGTCAGATACCCCTGCCGCCTCCAGCGCGCACCGGCCCAAGACTTCTGTGATCTCGCCCCCCCCCCCCGCTTCTGCATATCACGGATTTTCATGGATCGCGGGTGGGGTGGGTCCCTAACCCCCGCGATCGCCGGGGTGTTACTGTACTGGACTTCTTTTTCTTGAGAGATAGAAACGTTCATCCAAACAGCTTCATCAGTCTGAGACTCAACTTCCAGATAAACTCTCCTGGATGACTGAGAATCTTCACAGACATGAAGATGACGAGTTTACTGCATCGTACTAAATTGTTCAGGCTCCTTTTGTGTGTGTGTATGTGTGTGCGCGTGTGCGCATGCCTGTCCTGATGCGTCCTGCCCACCCACAGGTGATATGTACAGCCACGATGGTGACGCCGAAGAACCCGAGTGGGTAAAGACAGAGCGGGAACAATTTGTCGAGTTCCGGGACAAAAATCGTGATGGGAAGATGGACAAGGAAGAGACCAAAGACTGGATCCTCCCTTCTGATTATGACCACGCTGAGGCAGAAGCACGGCACCTTGTGTACGAGTCGGATCAAAACAAGGTCAGCCACGCATGGCTAAGTAGCCGTTGGCTACAGGGTGGGCCCGTGGATGAAGCCCAGAGGCCAACATGTCTGGGAGCCTCTTTTGGGGCGGGGGGAGGAGGTCTCCGGTCTGCGTCTAGCCTTGGGACCATCTGGATGAAGGCAAGTTTGTGTCCCAGCTGACCATTGCTATCCTGTCCTTTAGCTCCCATCTTCCTCCCCCGAAGATGCACATATGGTTGGCTATGCCAGGCATCACAGCTCTTTCTTCTGTCTTTGGCATTGTCATCATGGTGGGACAAGGAGCTGGCGTGTTCATCCTCCATGTGCCATGTACCTAACAGACTGGGGGCACCATTAAAAAAAAATCTCCCAGGAATTACCTGTGCACTTGCTGTTGAAATAAATTGCTACACAAGTGCTTGGCTTTGTTGGTTTTGGCAAGCTTTGTGTTAGGAAATGGTTGGTGGGAGATTGCCCCGAAATACGTAGTAGCAGCAGAGGAAGTAACTAAATCACTAGTGTGCAAATTTAGGTCTTGGAGCTATCATACCCAGTCTTGTCTTACTTCAAGTGCCCCCCCCCCAGGTGCCTGCTTCAGGAGGGAAAAAAGCCTCCCCCCCCAAAAGGAGCTAGGGTTTTGCATTCAAATAAGGCTGCTGCCATCCCGAAGCTCCTCCTCTTTTCTACAAACGAGCATGAGAACAGACAAAAGAAAAAAAAATACCCAGCGTGTTGTTAGTCTGTGGAACTACCTGCCAGAGGGTGTGGTGATGGCATCTGGCCTGGATACCTTCAGAAGGGGATTGGAGAGATTCCTGGAGGAAAAGTCCATCCCAGGTTACCAACCATGATGGAAACGTGTAATCTCCAGGCTTAAAACCGGGGTACTTCAAGGGCCAGATGCAGGGGAGTAGTATCAGGAGACAGCTATCTAGTCTCGTGTGCTCCCAGAGGCATTTGGCAGGGACACTGTGAGATACAGGAAACTAGACTAGATGGACCTTTGGCCTGATCCAGCAGGGCTCTTCTTATGTCCTTATGTTCTTAAACAGAGGGGTCAGTGGAAGAGTGGCCCCTTCCTGCAATGGTCTTCCCACTGCCCCCTTGTATTGATGACTGGTGAGGTCCGTGGGGTGGGGTGGGGTGGAAAATTACCCAATCCCAGGTCCTCCCAGGTCTTCCAAAGTTACCCGTCCATGACTGGGAGAGTTAAAGCGTTGTGGGGGGGGGGGCGCCGCCACCAGTCCTTGGAAGTAGTCAGAATTTCTGAGTCCTCACCTTGGTCTCTCGTTTCTTCTTCCCGCAGGACGGCAAACTCACCAAAGAGGAAATTGTGGACAAGTACGACCTGTTTGTGGGCAGCCAGGCGACGGACTTTGGAGAAGCGTTAGTGCGACACGACGAATTTTAAACCAGAGAACCGTCTTTCTTAAGAAAAAGGAGGGAAAAAAAGAATTTATTTTTTACTGTGTCAGAGTAACGCAAGAAACTCACTACAGAGACTGTCCGTTTCAGGCAACTAGGTGGGGAAATCGCTCCAATCTTGGCTTTCTTATTCAGTCCCACAAGGATGGGGGCTCCGTGCTCTAAAGGCCAACTTTCAGTCACCGCACTTCGGGGGTTTTTTTTTTGGTTTTGTTTTTTTGGTTTTATAGATCTGCATGTTTTTATGTCTAACATGTTCCGTTTACCGGTGTTTTTGTATGACCCGTGTTCTGCGCGAAATGAAGAACACCTGCTCTGAAACTATAGCCGTAGAACAACGCTACTTTCCCCATCGTGTGACTTCCTCCCTTTTTTTAAAAAAACAACAACAACAACTCCTCCCTGAGTGCTGAGCTACAAAATTCAACAGCGACATGCCAGAGAACGAGGAGGGCCGAAGGGAACAAAAGGCAACAGAAATCTGCAGTGTTTTGAGTTTTGCCGAGCAGCCTAGTTGAAAATTACGTCAGTGTGTTGTTCCGATTCTGCCTCATCCTGTTATCCTTTGACATGCAAGGCCCTCCTTGTCAATTCTTGTCCCACGCTATCTGGAGAGAGAGAGAGAGAGCCTCTGCTTCGGCCAGGGGGTTCAATCCCGGGACTTCTGTTCAATGATATGAAAACCGCATTTTCCTCTTGGGGTGGTGGTGTCATTGTGTACGGGAACCCGGGAGCCCTGGCCAATCCTGCCATAGTCTTCCCCATTCAAGGCCTTTCCCTTGGATGCTGTTTGCTGAGAAAGGCAGTCCCGTCCAGAGAATAAGAGGGGACCCCGTTCTGCCTCTCCTGGGCATGTCGAGAATCGGTCCTGGGAGGTGGAGGCAGGGGGGGCAACCGTTGTTTTGAAGGCTGAGGGCCAGAACAAGGAAGCAGTTGAACACCTCTGGAAACCCTGCAGTTTCCAAGTGCCTTTATCCTTAATTTTTTTAAAGGTTTATCAATTGAAGGGAATCTTGGCAGAAATCACACCCCTAGGCATCATGCCGGCAGAACTCTTCTGACTTTTAAGGAGTCTGCTTGATTAAGGAGCAGCCGTTCAGTATTATGTACCTTTTCTAGTAGTATTCCAGATCCCTGTTGGATTTTAAGACCTAATTGATTGGTGTGCCAGGGAGGACTTTATTCTTACCTCTGAAAAAACAATAGTCCCTCTCATTTGCTCACAGGGTGTCATCATTGGCTCCAGTTTCATCTTTGAACCATGCTGTTTGAGTGCAAGATAGTTTAGAGAATACAGTGGCTCCTCTTTCACCCCCATTCTCGTATTTGCGTTACTGGTTTGCCCCAACGTTCAGCTGGCCTTGTGCTGAGCAGGTTGTGTGCGGAGGTATTGAGCTGATTTCACCCAGGCGATTGCTTTTGGGATTTTCAGGGTTCAGCCCACCCACACCTGTATTGCTCCCCCCCCCCAGCCTGTGACAATTCAGTGTGAGCTGCATTCCTCCTTTTCCCCCAGCAGGACTCAGGGCAGGAGCTTTTGCCAGCAGCTGATTCCCCTAAAGACACCTTTCTTGGAACTGTGAAGTTTTCACAGCTTCAGCGTCCAAAACACCATCTATTCCGGCTCACTTCACGCTTTACAGTGGGTAGGAAAGTCACTTTTATAGCAGTAAGAACCGAAAACGCCACGATTCCTTAGCAACTGGAGTGTGCCGCAGCTGTTGGACCCTACCGGTCATGGCTTGATGTTGGACGCAATAGAGCAGAGAGCAGCTTGTTCAGGAAAAGCTTCCTTCAAGGAAAGCAACTGCATCCATATGGATGGAGGAGCCGGGCTCTGGGGACAAGGGTGGGTTTGTCGGGGCCAATTCTCCCCTTTGGGTCTCCTCAAAAGCATTGCAGAAAAGAAGCGAGGGAAGCTCATGTGAGAGAGCCTCTCTCGCAATCCGTTGTGAAGAATTGGGTGGACGGAGGAACCTGATGGCGGGTGCTCTTGGGTTTCCAAGGGGCTTGATAAACATTAAAGCCGGGTCTAAAACGGGAATCTGTTCTCTTGTTCTCCTCTGAGCGAGCATTGTGGAGGCTTCTGAGGTCTCCACAGAGTCAGAACTGCAGTTGTGGAAGGGGTTTATTAAAGGGGGGGGCTTGTGAGCAGGGCCACTTTGCACATACACATGGTCGCTGTTGATGCTGGTGTTTTTTTTTGGGGGGGGGCAGAATTGGTGCCCATCACCCCTGCTTCTTCACACAAGCCAGGGCTTCTGGGCTGTGCAAAAAAGCCCTCTGCCTGTAGGGAGGGAACAGGGGGAGGAAAGAGTTTGGTTTAGACAGAGATTTCCTGCATTGTGTATATCTGATTTTTTATTTTTATTTTAAATATCCTGGTGTATACTCCTCCTTGCACATTCGTCTCATTATTATAGCAAATGTCAAAACGGGGCAAAAAGAAATGGAACCACACCCTCAAAAGCTCTTTGTGGCCTGCCTTTGGGAGGGGTATTTTTTTTTTTTTTGGTAGAGCATAAATGGAGTTTTATACAATGTACAACCTACAAATAAAGCCGTGTCTTAATAAAACAGTTTACATCCCTTATATCGCGGTGCCTCTTTGCCTGTCTGTGTGTGGGGCTTGCCTGCCCATCACGCTTGCCTGGCTTGAACATTGGCCTGCTGTTTCTGCTCAAAGAGAGGAGAGCGACTAGGATGGTTGAAGGTCTGGAAGAAATGTCTTATGAAGAACGGCTTAGGGAGCTGGGAATGTTTAGCCTATCAAAAAGAAGACTGAGAGGGGATAAGATAGCTATGTTTAAATATTTGAAAGGATGTCATATTGAAGAGGGAACAGGTTTGTTCTCCATGGCTTCAGAGACTAGGACTCGGGGCAATGGTTTCAAACTACAGGAAAAGAGATTCCATTTGAACATTCGGAAGAACTTCATGACAGTTAGAGCTATTCGGCAGTGGAATATGCTGCCACGGAGGGTGGTAGAGTCTCCTTCTTTGACAGTATTTAAGCAGAGGCTGGATGGCCATCTGTCGGAAATATTGTGAAGGGGTTCCTGCATGGCAGGAGGTTGGACTGGATGGCCCTTGCAGTCTCTTCCAACTCTAGGATTCTATGATTCTATGAATCATCTCTGTGTAAAATCATGCTGTCGTCTCTTTATAAGATCATAGACCGCTAGTCATCCCAGACGTTGAGAAATGGGTGGCTGGCCAGGAGCCTGAGAAAGTAACGGATCCCCCACCCTTTGTTCTGTTCTGAATTTTCTGCTCTGGCTGAGAAAGACAATAGTTGGAGCATGAGAAGTCTGCGACAGGGAAAAAAGCATCTTGCATTGCCCCAACGAGGCCGAGTTTTCTCACTTCCTCAGGTGTCTTAGAATCGTAAGCCCTGGGATGGATCCAACGCAAGGCCTCTTGAAGTTTTGCGTTGTGTTTCGCTGGGGACAAATGCCAGTGCAAGACGTGGGCATAAAACTCCTTTCCGACTGCAGTTTCCTGGCAGTGGGGTGGGGGAGCCATCCTACCTCTTGCCCCAGAGAGAGCATATTCCTTCCCCCTCCCCCCCAAAAAAAATATTAAGATTCAGTCCAGAGATATTCGTAGGCCCTTGGGTGCAAATCAAGTCCTGAGACCCAAGATCCAAATACAGGTTCCTATGCAAAGTGAGCCTTTTCTCCCTGAAAAAAAATGACAGGGTAGATAAGTTGCAAGTTGAATCTTGTGTTATTGGAGGTGGGAGTGGGAAACACCCCGGGTGTAGTCACCACTTATGTCCGACAGTCCCCATCCCTGACTTGGTGAACTGTGGGATATCTCAGTGGTTTTGGGATCCAGCTGTGCAGCCAGAATTCTGAGATGATGATGATGATGATGGCTGATGGAACTGTGGAAGCCACTCTTTAAATATCTCACTGACGTTACATGCCGTAGTAGGAAGTGGAGTCGTGGCAACCGGACTTCTTTCCTTGGGAGACCAAAAGTTTTTGCTGCTCATCCAAGCAGCTTCGTCAGACTGACGAAGGTGCTTGTATGAATAGTGAAACGTTTCAATCTTTCAAGGAAAAGAAGTCCAGTCGCCATGACTCAACTTCCAGATAACCTCACTTGGATGACTGAGAATCTTCACAAACAAGCCCTAATAGGGTTGCTAATAGTTGCAACTTGATGGGACCAAAATGGTAACATAATGCCTTGTACTATTGACACCCTAAAAAAGAACGGAAGAGAAGGAACCAGTTTCAGAGGACAGGTCCAGAGAGGCACACAACCATCCCAGCTGGAGAAAGTGAGGAGATTGTGAAAAGAGACAAGGTGTCCCACAATTGGGTCACACACACACACACACACACGGATGCCAGTTGGCAGGCTCCCTGTTCTGATGGCCAACGGCACAGAACCACTTGACTTGATCTCGGTGGGCTCTCTTTGGGGCTAAGGCGCCATTTTGTTGCCCCTCCCTGCCCAGAGATGTAAAATGGCGGCTTCTGACAGGAGTGTCAGCCACCGCTGTGAAGGAGACACAACTGCTCTCCAGCTTGATATTGCATTAGGATATTAGCCTTTCGTTTATTTGTTAGTGCTTCTTAAGAAAATAATAATAATAAACCCGCGGATTTACAAGCTGTGGCAGGTTCTGTGGCAGTATCATACACGCTTTGTACACTTAAAAAAAAAATACCAGTGTTTGGAAGACAACAGATTCTGTCTGTCACCAGAAGCTTACCAAGACGCCAAAGGATTCATGAATGTTTAGTATTGTAAATATTATTCTGAACACCACGACAATCAGATTACATGGTGTTTCTGTTGTCCTGGTTATAACGGAGTAGGTTTTTCTTTTTCTTTAACCAGCTCCTTGCAGAAAGACTAGTAAAAGCAATTACAAGTGGGCCCTCGTATAACAAACGATTTGTATAACATAACATCTGTGCAACATAAAAAACTCCGGAGATAAGGGGAAATTTGCTTAACAGAATCGCCTATGGGGCGAATCCGTACAACACAAAAATGGTAGTGATTAGTAATTACTCTGTTTCCAATGCATTCCTGTGGGAAATTTGTATAAAGGAAAAATTTGCTTAACAGAATTTCATTTGGAACGAATTAATTCCTTTATACAAGGTACCACTGTATCTAAATTTCAACTGTCATGCACCAGGAGAGAAGGCTCCCCCCCCAACTTTTTCACAGATGTCCAGTGTAGGAATTTTGGGAAGAGGCTCCTTGCAACTTTGTGAGTCTGTGAGTCTATGAATAAAAAATGGCCCAGCTTCAACTCAGTGCAATTTGTGTTTGTTTGTTTGTTTAAATCCCGGTGCATGAGAGTTCAAGCAGACGTCAGACTTTCCCAAAACCACCGGTAATGGAACAGTCCAAAGTGTGGCACTGGTTTCTGGAAGGTACTTGCAGCCATATTCTGGCAAGCCTGGGGGGTCCGTCATGGCACACTTTTCACACAGCCCTGGAAGTGTGTGTGTGTGTGTGTGTATACTGCTGGTGGCTCTCCTGGGATGCCTTGGCCTGGGGGCACAACTCCCATAAAAAGGGAAATGTTGAATAGGTGTTGTTAGGAGTGTGTGTCTCTCTGCTCCAAAAGTCAGCACAGCATGTGGAACGGAAGGAGTAAGAGGACTGAGTGGTGCAAAGTGGCCACCCAGGCCCAAATCCCACCTTTCACAACAGGAGTGCGCAATAAAAGTTTTAGGAGGGCATTTTGCAGGATGCTTACAAGGTACCACAGGAAACAAAAATTAATCAGATTTTGTAAGAAAACAGCCTGGCTTCCTTGTATTGACTCAACAGCCCTTCCTTCCTCTGAGCGGAAACTGACGCCCAAGTGGGCCATTTCTATCATCTGCAAACGAGTCTTTCATTTGAAACTGGATCCGGCCTGGGACCTCAGGCGATGCTGCAAAAGTGTGGCCCACTCCTTATCAAACCTCACACTCTTCAGAGTTCCTCTTGAGGCTTCTACTCCTTTTTGGCAAAGCCTCCTGCCCCAACTGACACTCTTTCATCCATTCCACTCAAGGACCAACAGAGCTGTTTGGATGAGCAGTGAAACGTTTCGATCTCACAAGAGGGGGGAAAAAAAGAGTCCAGTTGCCATGACTCAACTTCTGGACAACCTCACCTGGATGACTCAGAATCTTCACAGATATTCCACTCAAGGCTCCCTCCTGTCCTGTCGGTGCTGTGGAAAGCTCTCTGTGCATGGCTTGCTTCCATGTTTTCTTATCACCCTGGAATGGCGAGATGCCCCAAACAGGCTTTTGTGGTGGAAGCATACTTCAGAATACACCCCCTGCTCCATGAGTTAAGGTGCCCCTACCATTGGACTAGCCTGCCCCCATTGGTGTGATATCTCTCCCTAAAGCATGGAGGCTGGTGATGATGCAGCCAGCCCCAAAGGGTGATTGGCACAAAGTATCAGGGTCCTAAGACACTCTGAGGGAACATGATCAGGATCCACCCTTCCCAAACCGTCTCAGTTCTTGCAGCTGTGTCTTTAAAGTAACACTCATAAAATCATAGAATCATAGAGTTGGAAGAGACCTCAAGGGCCATCCAGTCTAACCGCCTGCCATGCAGGAACCCCCCATCACAGGACTCCCAACATCCAGCCTCTGCTTAAAAATCTCCAAAGAAGGAGAGTCCACCACCCTCCTTTGTGGCAGCATCTTCCACTGCCGGACATCTCTAACTGTCATGAAGTTCTTCCTGATGTTCAAATGGAATCTCTTTTCCTGTAGTTTGAAACCATTGCCCTGAGTCCTAATCTCTGAAGCCATGGAAAACAAACCCGTTCTCTGTTCAATATGACATCCTTTCAAATATTTAAACATGGCTATTATATTCCCCCTCAGCCTTCTTTTTGAAAGGCTAAACACTCCCATCTCCCTAAGCCGTTCCTCATAAGACATCTCTTCCAGATCCTCAGTCATCCTGGTCGCCCTCCTCTGTACCCGTTTGAGGTTGTCAACATCCTTTTAAAACTGAGGTGCACAGAACTGGATACAGTACTCCAGGTGGGGTCTGACCAAAGCAGAATAGAGTGGTAGTATCACTTCCCTTGATCTAGACACTATGGCTCTATTGATGCAACCAAGAATCGTGTTGGTTTTCCTGATCGCCAAATCACACTGTTGACTCACGTTCAATTTGTGGCCCACCAAGACTCCCAGATCCTTTCACAGGTACTATTCTCCAGCCCAGTGTCTCCCATCCTATATGTGTGCAATTCATTCTTTGGATAACTCACATAACCTTTATCCTCCATTTCTTCCTAGCCTGCTCTTGAGCAAAACAGAGGCATCTCTAGCAATGTGGCTCCTGGAGCTTCAGAGGAGAACGCTGTACGTACACCAAAGAGAAGGAAGGAAGGAAGGACAGAGAGGTACCTCTTAATCTGAGCCCTGGGCAGCCATTGCGGTGCCATACCGAGCCTGCCCCTCTTGTCTTTGGTAACATCAGGCATGCTTGCCCTCTTTCAGCGACATGTTGGATAGCTGCGGGCAGGCTGGATAGCTCAAGTGGTTGAAGTCTCTGGCTGCGGAGCCGGGCGTTGGGAGTTCGATTCCCCCATTGGTCCTCCAGCAAAGTAGAGCCAGCCTGGGTGGCCTTGGGCAAGCGGGACAGTCCCAGGGGACCCTAGGAGGAAGGAGATGGGAAACACCACTTCTGATCCCTCTCCACCTGGAAAACCCTGCAAAAGGGGGTTGCCATAGGTCAGAATGACTTGGCAGCGCATGATGATGATGATGATGATGATGATGATGGTGATGATGATGATGGTGATGATGACGACGACGATGACAACGACAATGATGACAACGAGGACAACGACAACAACGATGATGAAATTTCACTCTGGAAATGCATCTTCCCATTCCCGTGGAGCTGTTTACTTTTCTGTGGGATTTCTCCTGCGCTCTCTCAATGGCAGGCATGTTTCACATTCTTCCTAACAACACGTATTCAACACTTCCCTTTTTATGGGAGTTGTTTATTTCAGCTGCCCAAACTGTGATTCAAAACCTAGTACAGTGGTACCTTGTATAAAGGAATTAATTCGTTCCAAATGAAATTATGTTAAGCAAATTTTCCTTTATACAAATTCCCATAAGAATGCATTGAAAATGGAGTGATCCCATTTTATGTTGTACAGATTCTCCCCATAGGTGATTATGTTAAGTAAATTTCCCCTATCTCTGGAATTTTTATCTTGTACAAATTTTATATTATACAAGCTGTTTGTTATACAAGGGTCCACTGTAATTATTATTATTATTATTATTATTTGAAAAACAGCAGAAATCCCTAAGGAGAATCCTGGAGAACTTTATCAGGGCTTCAGCACCCTATGACTGCTAACCCCACCTCATACTAACCCACTCCATACTAATCTCTTGCCCACTTCTAGCTTTCCCATCCACCGTCTTCTCCTGGTCATACCCAACCCTACAATTTCTTGTTCTGAGTTCCAACTTCCTGAACATCAGCTTCATCAGAATGAGCATTTCCGAGAGATCATATTGCAGGCCTCACTGGATGCCGGAATTGCTTACTTTTTTGTTCTCAAACGAGGAATCAACTGAACAGGGTTGCCGGCTGAAGGACCAAGGGGTTCCCAGCTGGAGTGCCTCAGAGACTTCCTGGCAAGGCAGCCCTTGGAGTGCCGCCATCTTGGCACTCTCTCTCCCTTTTCTCCATCTTCCCACCCACCTTTGCCTCAGGCGCCCGGATGGTGCAGTTCATGGGGTCCGTGTAAAGCTAAGAGACCGAAATCATGGTGTGAGTTAAAGTCCTGGGCGGTCACCCTTCCTGCCCGTCGTGTCCGTGGGGCTCCCTCTGCCTGCAGGCATCGTTGACGTGACTTTGGGGACGGGGTGGCCATATGCTCCTCGGTGGGGTCCCCACGGCATCCATCTCCTTAGCTGGGGCTGACCTGACTGGAGGAGACGGAGGAGACCTCGGTTTTTTGGGCTGAGCTTGAGACATCAGACTCGTCGGTCATGGGTTTGCCACATACTGTTTCCAGGATGCAACCCCTGAACTGAGGGGTGAAGAGAGAGAGAGAGAGAGAGAGGAAAAGATCACAGAAACATAGAATTTACAAAGGGGTCCCTAAAGCCCTCAACCCCCTGCTCAAAGCAAGAATAAAAACCAAAGCAGATCTGAAAGAAGGGGCTCATATTCTCTCTTGAAAGTCTCTAAGTGTTGGAGTGATCATCACCTCTTAAGGTCATGGGTTTGGTTGTCCTACTGCTCTAATAGTTAAGGAGTTTCTTCCCCTAAAGTTCAGCCTAAATCCGGCTTCCTGTTCGGCTCCCTTTAGGAAGGGTCAGAGATCAAGCCCAGAAGCATGGCTGTTTAATTAGAAGCCTCAGACTGATCTACACAATCCAGATACCCCTAACCTGTTCCCCATTCCACCCAAAAGTCTTTGTTTTAAATTTCCATTGCCTTTATATGAATGGATAGTTTTAAATACTTCTAGATATCAGAGTTTAATGTACCTTGGTTTTTTCTCTTCTCTCTTTGAGTGAAGTTTCTTTAATAATAATAATAATAATAATAATAATAATAATAATAATAATAATA
>JAHTLZ010000161.1:518535-532683 GCA_023846285.1 Phrynocephalus versicolor | reverse complement strand
ACACACACACACACACACACACACACACACACACACACACACACACAATGTAAGCTGCCTTGGGTCCTTTCAGGGACAGAAATGTTTTAAATAAATAAGTAATCCCTGTGTATAGAGATGGCTGGCATCAGCCTTGGGGTGGTTTGATGGTACTTACGGCCCGGAGGGCGCCCAAAAGCTGCGAGTAGGAGAAGACAATGAGGGTTAAGGGCACAATGAAGCAAAAGACGAAGAGGAACCAGGTGTAATATTCACTCTTGTACTTGGTCCCCACAGTGTACCAATCAGGGCCGCACGAGCACTGGAGTCCCTCTGGGATGAACCTGGAAGAGGGGAAGAGATGGGGCTGGATGAACAGACAAGGTGGGGATGAGGCTGCAACGCACAGGTTCCTGAGCTCTGGCCCTTGAGATATGTTTGAGTTCAACGTTCAAAAGCCTTCGCTGGAGTCCAAAACATATCAAGGGCCAGAGTTCGAGAAAGGTCCCGACTGAGTCGTTCTATCGCTAAAGCACTTGCAGAGCTTTAACATAACTGAGTGCAGTCTCAGCCGCCCCGATCTCCTCCTCAGCATCTTTCTTCTTCATCTTCATCATCATCTTTCTACAGCAAGGTTGGACAAAGTGTAGTCCGTGGGCACCACAGATGGCCACCCTGTCCACCCCCAGAAAAAGATTTGTTTTAAATGGTTCCCCCCTCTTCCTGGAGGTCTAAAGTAGTGGTGTTTTCACACCACAAAAGGCTTCAGGACCCTCTCAAGTGCTCCCACAACCAAAAACAAGCATCGGAAGTGGGTTTAAGCATATTATCCTGCGTAAATTGTTGTCCCATAATCTGTTGTGATCCTGCTGCCTTAATCCTCCATTGGAGATGAGCCAGATCACACACACATGCACACATCCCACCCTGACATGGAGGAAGAACAACCCCATCTTGCAAAAACCAACTCTGTGCCTCAGCTGGAGAAGGAGGGTGGATGAGAATCCCACAGGATATAGGCACATGTGTGGCTCCAAACTCTGCAAGGGAAGTTCTCAATTTGCATGGAAAGAGGAGAGACCATCTCAAGAAGAGGGGCTCTGTTGAAGGAGACCTGTTTCTGCCAGAGACCAGAGGTCCCAATCCTGTAGTTATGTTCCACTGCCAGCTGAGTCAATGGGCAGATTATCCATCTCGGCTCTAGGGCATAAAATTCACAGGGCTCGTGGTAGAATCCCATGAAACTCAAAACCTGAAGCTAGTTATGGCCTCCAACGAAGGCTAATGACCTATTTTTGGGAATAATCTGTTTTGGGCCACCACCACCCTCCTCTCCCTTTACCTGCTCCATCCAAAGAAGGGCGGGATAGAGACCCCAATCCCGATGAACCAGGTGGCCGCCACCACCAGCAGGGCATGCTTGGAGTTGAAGCGGAAATTCCCAAACGGCTTGCAGATGACAATGTAGCGCTCAAAGGCAAGGAACGCCAAGGACCAGCCGGTAACCAGACCTGCCAGGCAGGACAGGGTGGACAAACAGTGAGATGGACGCAGACAGGAGCTCACGTAGAGTTCTGTTTATTTATTTGTTGCTGACGCTTACATGCTGACTGTTCTCCAGCGAGTGCACGGCACCTTAAAGCTCCATCTGACTCCGTCTATCCTCACAACAGTCCTGTGAGGGGGGCCAGTGCCCAGAGAGGGTCACTCATTGATTTTCAAGGCTAGGTGGGGACCGGAGCCTATTTTTCCTAGGGGGCATCAAACCCTTTAACGGCTACCCCACACTGAGCAGAAACCTGTAATCAACCATTCCCACTGCCAGGGCATGGCAAAAAATAACCTTGGACTACAACCCCCAGAATCCCCACCCACATGGCTGTTTGCAGAGGATGGGAGTTGTAGTCTACAAGAGCGTCTCTGCGGAGCACTGTTTCCAATCCTTCCTATGCCACCTTCAAACCTGATGGATCTCAAGACTGCAAGCTTTATAGTCAACATTTATGCTGTTTTAGCTGCAGGCACATTCTTTCTGAGAACATGATCAAAGGCAAATCAGCTAAGCGAGTGTTTGGGTCTCCATGATTCCTTTTTTTGGGTCACCTATGGAACTCAATGCCACAAGACATGGCAATGGGCAAACATTTGAGTGGGCTTTGGAGAAGGTTATTAAATCTTGCAAGAGAATAGATCTGGGGGACATTATTAGTTATTATATTATTTTATTTATTTAAAATGTTTTTACCCTACTTTTCTCCTTAAAAGGACCCAAAGCGGATTACAACAATTAAAAGACAACATTTAAAAGCTATGGATCCTTCTGGTTCAGTCACGGTTTACCCTGAAAACAAACCACCCAGATATCCCAGGATAGGATGATGGGTCCTTTCACAGCCTGGTTATAATAAACCTGACAGTGGCACCTCGCAGATCAGTACAGCTGCAGGGTCCTTTCAGTCTGATTCACCAAGACAATTACTACAGTATCTGGAAAATTAACATCGCATTTCTCCACTCGGCAATTGTCCCTTAAATGATGGGAATTGTAATCCAGCCACCCCAAATGGGTTCCAGTTGTGAGTACACTAGATAAGGAGGTACATTCATTGAGTTTCTCTAGAAAAGATTCTAGAGCAACTATGGAGTTTTGGGCTGAGGACTCCCCTCTCTCCAATTTGTAAAATATTTGCCTGATGAAGGTTTCTGGAGAATTGGATTTTTTCCTTCTTTCCTGTACATTTTAAATGAAAGCTTCCAGGTGATCCTGACTAGAGATGGACATACATTTCAAAATGAATTGCGGAATTCAAATATGAAAAATTCCTGATTTGTCTTTATCTAACATGACGAATTCCCTAATGAATATGATTTGACAAATTTTGAGCGATTCTTAATTCATCAATTCGTCAACCCTTTGCTGGCCCTTTTGGGGGATCTTGCCAAATGTTCCTAGCTTGTACTCTAAGTGGCACCCTTCCCATTTTATAGCACTTGAAATGGGAGACAAATTGACAAATCAGTTTGTCGTATTGCCAGAAAAATTCATAAATCCGTGATTCGTCAGCCTTGATGAATTACGAACCATAACGAATCACCACCTTTCCAATCCATGCCTACCTCTAGCCTGGACAATGGTATCATAGAATAGAATCATAGAATCCTAGAGTTGGAAGAGACCTCAAGGGCCATCTAGTCCAACCCCCTGCCGTGCAGGAACCCCCATCACAGGACTCCCGACAGATGGCCATCTAGCCTCACTTTCTCTTTTCATTCCCAGGTCTCAGAACAGTTTCTCTCTCTCTCTTTTTACGATGGAATTTATTGTTCAAGACTCTTACTGAATGGTGATTTACACCTCCAAGCCGCCATCATCTACCCAATCTGGAGTGCTCGTCCAGTGTTCCACAACCTTGCCTGCTGGGTGCCAGCCAGGCCACCTTCCCTATCCATCTCTCAAAGGACCTGGCCCCGTCCGCTCCATCCCCAAACCCCTGGACTTACCTGCCACGGAGCCTAGGAAGGCCTCCAGCGCGCAGATGTGTTTCCCGAAGAAGAAGTACCCTTGGGAGCTGGCCAAGAAGACGGTGAAGACGGAGAAGACGCAGAAGAGGAAGCCGGCGAAGGAGATGTTGACCAAGATGTAGTTGAGCGGTTGGCGGAGCTTCTTGTATTTGACGGTGACCACCAGGATGATGGCGTTGAGGGGCGTGCCGGCGAAGAAGACGAACCCCATGAAGGCCGTCTGGAAGTAGAAGGCCCACATCGGGGCGATGTGGTATTGGGGCCCATCCCAGGGCCCCACCGAGGAGATGTTTTCAAAGAGGTAGAAGTCCTCCTCCCCAGACATCCCTCCACCTTGGTGCCGCTCCGACCACGACCACGGAAGACCCTTCCCCCTGTGGGGCCCCGTCCCTCTATTATAGAATGCCAGAGGAGAAAATCCACTTAAAGGCTCTGGATGGGATCAGGAGCTAATCCTGATCATCTCAGAGGCAAACTTGGGGATTAAGACCTCCTAAAACCTTTACCTTCTGTCCCATAAGCCCTCCTGAGAGGGTAATCTCGTTTGCGGTGCAGGTTGGAGCTGATTCGCGGTGTCCTTTCGCAAGAGAACAAAAACAGTGCAAGGGCCAAGACGAGGCACATACCGCCGTTGCTTGCAGGGGGCTTCTCTCCACGTGGAAGAGGAGGAGGAGGAGGAGGAGGAGGAGGAGGGAGGTGAAGATGGGGACGGCTCAGCCTTTGCCCCCATGTCCCCCACCCCACCCATAACCGGACAGTTGGTTTTGGCACCATTCTGACCAAGGGGTTTGTGATAAGGGGAGCCTCCGTGGCCTGCTTCCTTGACTTGTTCTATCCTACCAAGTTGCTTTCTATTCACAATGACCCTAAAAGGGCTTGCAAGGTACAGTGGTACCTTGTATAAAGGAATTAATTCGTTCCAAATGAAATTATGTTAAGCAAAATTTCCTTTATACAAATTCCCATAGAAATGCATTGAAAATGGAGTAATCCCATTTTATGTTGTACAGTACAGATTCTCCCCATAGGCAATTATGTTAAGCAAATTTCCCCTATCTCCGGAATTTTTATGTTGTACAGATTTTATGTTATACAAGGGTCCACGGTATATGTGATATCTCCAAGGAGGGATTCTACCATTGCCAACCCCCACCCCCCGGGTGATTCCATGTCATGTCATGGATTTGGAACCGAGCTTCCTGAATCCTGCCTGTCCACTCACAACACCGCCCTGGGTCTTATAATAAGGATGTGCCATCAAGTGTCTCCTGATTTAGGTCGACCCTAATAGGGTTTTCGAGGTATGGGAGCTATTTAAGGAATGGTTTCCTAACGCCAGTTCTCCACTGAGTTTCCATGACAGGAGAGGGCTCTGAGCCTTCCTGAGTCCTTGCAGCGACCCTAATAGGGCTTGTGAGTGAGGTGGGATATGGAGTGACGGGGCTTACCCATTTCACTCTCTTGCTGAGCTTCCGTGGCTGAGCGGGGATTTGAACCCAGCACTCCTGTGGGTCCTCCTAGTTGGACATGCTGCCCACTACACCCTCCTGGGGGGCCTGAGTCCTCGTCTGAAGCTAGTCCACTTCAGCACACTGGCTCAAACAAAACCAGGACAGATTTGTTCTCCTGGGGGCCTTGAGAGATGCACGGTCCCCTCCCCCCCACCAATCTCCTTAGTTGTAAAACTTGATGAGAGCGTAGGACTACAGGAAAAGAGATTCCATTGGAACATTAGAAAGAACTTCCTGATGGTTAGAGCTATCTGGCAGTGGAAGATGCTGCCACAAAGGAGGGTGGTGGAGTCTCCTTCTTTGGAGGTTTTTAAGAAGAGGCTGGATGGCCATCTGTCGGAAATAATGTGATGGGGGTTCCTGCATGGCAGGGGGGTTGGACTAGATGGCCCTTGGAGGTCTCTTCCAATCACTCTATAATTATTTGATTCTATTATTCTAAGAGGATGTTGCCTGGAGGATGCTTGGGCTACCCTAAGCCCGGCAGCTGGTGTGGGGAGCGATTAGGGTCCCAACCAGGGAATTTGGGACACACCTGAGTTCAAATCCCCGCTTGGCTATGACATGGAGGGGGTGGCCTCAGGTCAGTTGCTTTCTTAAGAACCTAAGAACCTAAGAAGAGCCATGCTGGATCAGGCCAAAGGCCCATCTAGTCCACCTTCCTGTATCTCACAGTGGCCCCACCAGATGTGTTTGGGAGCGCACGAGACTAGATCTCTGTCTCTTGATACCACTGCCCTGCATCTGGCCCTTGAAGTACCCCGGTTTTAAGCCTGGAGATGACACATCTCCATCATGGTTTGTAACCTGTGATGGACTTTTCCTCCAGGAATCTGTCCAATCCCCTTTTGAAGGCATTCAGGCCAGATGCCATCACCACATCTTGTGGCAGGGAGTTCCACAGACTAACGACACGCTGGGTAAAAAAAAATATTTTCTTTTGTCTGCTCTTACTCTCCCAGCCCTCAATTTGAGTGGATGTCCCCTCGTTCTGGTATTTTGTGAGAGGGAGAAGAGCGTCCCTCTATCTACTTTACCCATGCCCTGCGTTATTCTTAGCCTGACAGGCCTGTTTTGTTGATTAAGCGGGCGTACAGGTATGGCCACCAATGTCCCTGAGCCCAGGGCAGCTCCCAGACCCTGTTTACTATACTTACAATATTACAATTGTGTTCCGTTTCACAAATCAATTCCAATTTTGCTTCTGTATAGACCTGTCTAGGCCAACCCACCCTTTCTTTTCCTGGTTTTATCCATTATTGACTTTGATGGCTTTGCTTCTTCCCCCCCCCCTTTTTTTATCCTCCTCTCCCACAACCCTGCCTTGGACCCATGACAAGACTTGTGCCTCTTCCTCCCTTGATTATCACAGCAGCCCTGTGGGGCGGGCCAGACAAGATTTCACAGCTCGGTGGAGGTTGAGACCTGGTCCTCTCAAAGGCGGTTACTTCACGTCCGTTTTGTCTCTGTTAGTGTTGCGCTTAAGAGCGGTACAAAAAAAAATGTTACTTCACGTCAGTCGCGCAACTACTGAAATTTGTCTCAACCATGCTCCCGGAACGGGTGCTAAGTACAACAATCCTGTACCTGGTGCTGGGGTAGGGTTTTCCCTTGTCACTCTTTATTCCCGCTTTCTGTTCCGAGACAAGACACCGTGTCGCAACGACTGTCACGCAACAAAACATTTGTTTCTCTCAGAAAACTGTGTCCCGGTGTTTTTTTTTTTTAATTTTGACTTTTCAGAAGCGAAATATCAAAAAAGAATTTTTAAGCCCCCCCAAAAGTAAAAAGGAAGCTAGACAAATCCAGTGTTCGTCACGGTACAAGACTGTGAGGTAACACTTGTCATGAGACAAGTTATCACGACCATGGGAACACTGAAACAGGGACAAAACCACGTGATCGCGACCAACGCTGTCACGGTACAAAACTAGTTGTGGAACAAAGAAGGACGTGAAGTAACCGCCAAAGATGTACAGTAGTGATGATTGGAGTGGGGGGAGCAGGCCCGTCCAGCGACAATATGTTCTGGAGAACTCCCTCCTTAGCGCATGTGTACAGAACTAACTGTGGCTACGAGCAGTGACAGCAGGTATTCAGAAATCCCAACCATTCTTTGGGGATTCGGCGCCTGTCAGATTTCCTGGACTACGCTCTTGGCTCCAGTGCGAGTGCAAAAAGGGTGATGAAGACTCAAGTTCTGCTCCGAGGAAATCCTTCCGCCATCCAAGGCTGCCCGACACACGTACTGTACTGCACAGGGCCTGCCAGAAGCTGGGAGTGTAATTTGAGCCCGTAATTACCCTCTGCCTGAAGGAACATCTGGAAGGCCTATGTAACAACTGGCTCGTTGGTCTAGGGGTATGATTCTCGCTTAGGGTGCGAGAGGTCCCGGGTTCAAATCCCGGACGAGCCCTGCTTTTTCCACCCATCTTCCCCTGCCCTCCCCTCTACCCCCATCCTGACGAGTCGACATCTTTGGAAGCAGAAGGGAATCAGATGAAGGAGAATCAATCAATCAGTCAGGACCAGTGTGCATGACCAGCTTCTGAATTTACCCCAGCAGATCACGTAGATAAAAAGACCGTTTCAAATATTATATTTGCAGCTCTTCTGAAGCTACCAGTTTTTACAACCTGATTCCTATCAGCATGAAACCAGGATTCCACCCAAAACTGCTTTGCACTGTGGTTGGTCCAACCTGCAATTCCATGTGCATTTATCTGGCAGTATTTATCTGCCATTCAGATCCCAGGGGGCCTTTTCTCAGCATACAAGGCCAGAGCATTGCTCTTCAACCTTGCAATTCTCTGCATATCCGAGGCCAGTGGTATACAGCACTGGATGTAGCTTCATAACATCACACAACAAGCTGGGCTAAATTCCCGTGTGAAAATTGTGGAAGAAGAACAGATATGCAGACGGACACCTTATTAGTGACAGGAAGCTGCGATGATGAGCAATGACTGCTGATGAAGGTGAAAGAAGAAAGCATAAAAGCAGAATTACAGTTGAATATTAATATTAATATATGTCATTGAAAAGGCAGTATTGCCAGGGAAAGCTAAAGGCTTCAGGAGGAGAGGGAAATCAAAGAATGGTTTGGTTCAACAAATGAACCCATTTGTTATACTTGAGCATGGCCATTAAGTCCTTTGGGAGGGCAGTAATTCATAGGGTCACTGTAAGTTGGAATCCCATTGACAGCACATAAAAAATTTGTAATTCTAAAGTCCTTTTGGGGGCTGCCAGGTTTTTCAGGACAGCATTAGATCAATTTAGGACTGTAGTACTTTTAAAAATTATCCAACAGAATTGTCACGAAGACAGAGTGTAGGGGAGGTCAGGCATGTATGTCTCCTTGAGCTCTTGATAGGAAAGGCAGGGTATATATCCAACAAATAAACAATACATAAATAAATATATAACTTGAGTACCTTATAAGCACTGCTATAGAGGGAATATTTTGGAAAGGCAGGGAGGGGTTCATCTGGACACCCAACCACGCTCCCCCAACCCTTCACGCGGGCATATGCATCAGTCAATTTCAACAAAGTCATTTTTATCAGTTTTCACCTGTAGCAGAAGCAGCTGTTTTGTAAAGCTAAGGGGTCTTTATTGCATTTCCTTGGGAGTCATCATTAGGGTTGCCCCAGGTGTGCAAGTAATTCATTGCGTTGTGCGTTGTTAAGGAATAGTGTTGCCCTTAAGAGCCTTTTCACATGACCCCTAAGATCCGCAGGCCACTTAAATTCGGACCAGAGATCTTGGAGGTTCGTTGCTCTTCCTGAGTCTCCACCCCTCCGCACTTCCTTGCTCCTGTCTGCGTGAGGGGAGGGAGAAAAAAAAGGGAGAAAAGAATGCAGGCTCACCTCCGTCTGCCGGTGGAAGCCGCCCCAAGCCCCGTCGTCGTCCTGATTCCTGTCTCTTAAAGAGGCGGGGGGCAAAAAAAAGAACAAACAGAAGCAAGGAGAGCCCGGCACTCACTAGGTTACATCCGCATCAGGGATTTTCACCCCTGGAGAGCAGGTACCTGAAAAGTGCGCTGTGACGCGCTTAGGTGGGCGTGGTCGCACTTAAATTTCTGTAAACTCCGGAGCTGGTGGGAAAAGATTTTTAAGCTTCGGAGCTGGGAGCCATTTGCCACGGAGCTTAGAGGTTGTGTGAAAGCTAAGGAAATACAGGAAAATACGTAACTACTGGACAATTCTGATACTGCTTCTAAGAAATATTTATAAAAGTATAAAAGTGCATGCCACTATTCTGGATGGTGCACATGTAAAAATCTGAGCTGAAAAACATAACCCAATCATAAATAATAATAACTAAAGAACACACAAGCAAAAACAGACAAGTAGCAAAAGAAGAAAGAGAATGGTTCTTGTGTTAGGGTACTGATTTTGTTGGCTATTGTTTCAGGCAATGAGATGGTAACTAAGCAACATTTCAAAACTAATACTTTTGAAAAGTAACTTTCCAAGCCACCATTTGTATTTACGATATGTCCTTGCTGGGGACAGAGAGAAAGATCTCCTGCTTAAAATAGTTCAACACAGGAGGCTGCCTTATTCAAAAGGAAAAAGGGGAGGCCATTTTAAGAACCTAAGAACAGCCTTGCTGGAACAAGCCGCAGCCCCTCCAGTCCAGCATTCTGTCTCACACAGTGGCTCACCCTTTGCTTCAGGGTATTCCCAAGCAGGCGTCTTCACCTGCTTACGATTTCCCTGCAAATGGCATTATTGAGAGACATCCTGTTTCTCTCTCCAACCTGGAGGTTGTCCTTAGGCATCCATCATGATAGTTGTTGTGTATTGATCTGTATTCCTATTATCTGTACTCTTGATTATGTTAAAGTAACTGCCTTCCTGTTCCAAAGGGAACAGGCCTATTGGTTTATTCAAGTTGCTGCGTTTGAATCCTCAAACCTATTGGTTTCTGCCAAAAGGCAGCTTTGTGATTGGTTGTAATTGTTCCCTCCAAAATGTATCTTTTCCTAGCCAGTCCCCGCTCCTATAAATGTAGCTCCCTCTCCCCAGTCTCCAGTCTTGTTCTCTCCCTGAATAAAGAGCTGTTACACTAGAAGCTGTCTCCAGCCTGCTATGTCAAAGAGCTGAAATCACTTGCTGAAATCACTAAACCCCACATCACAACAATAGTCATGGAGACCCTTGTTCTCCATGAACTTGTCCAATCCTTTCTTAAAGCTGTCAAGGCTGACAGCTGTCACCACTTCTTCTGGTATAGATTTTAAATTCCCCATGCCACTGTTTAGGGGCACTATTGTACCTCCAAGCATTTACCTTCAGCTGGCACAGTGGTTGTACCCTGAACAACAGCTAGACAAGCGGAAATTAAGGAGTGGCCCAAGGCAGGATGCTGCCTGAAGCAAAAGAACAAACAGCACCGCCTCTTGATACAAGACGGTGATCCTCAAGGAGGGTCAAGTGATTTGGCCCTCGGTTTGTGAAATTCCAAAAGTCCATCTCTATGGGAGCAAAACAGAATATGACAATAACTCTTAGGTCAAAAGAGAGGGGGAACTGAATTGTAAACCCAAGATGTAGAAAACAGAACATTGTTCATTTTAGTCTCAACTGCCCAATACGTTTTGGCCTACCCGCCTTCTTCAAGGTTTACTAAACCTGAAAGAGCTCTTCGTTTATTGGGTCTGTAACCAGCCCCGTAAGGTCAACTGCAGAAGAAATGGCTGGCGAAGCTAATCAAAACAGCAGCAAGAACCGAAAAGTCCAGCAATGGAAGATCAAGTTGAGGAAAAGAAACATCTGGAACGGCCACTCCCAGCTACTGTTGTGGTGTTGCCTCCTGTCCTGTCCTACAGGCCGTGGAGTTGCTCTACTGGCCTCCATGTGGCTTCCTGGCTAGAAACCCAATCCTTTGGGAGGTTGTCCCCCCTAGGCCACCACCTCCATTTAGTGGAATGGCCGGTATCTCTGTATGTGGGAAGTGGCCTACGGTGGCACCGAGCCACGGGAAAAGGATTGCGGGGCAAGATGTTCAGAAAGGAAGGGGTGGGCCGTTTAATCCAATTGGGTCAATCCCATTTCCGCTCCTCGTGGGGCAGCGTTCCACAAGTGGGTAAGGAGGTCAGGGGCAGGCAGGCGAGGCCAGCTCAGTCTTTCACAACCATGGTGGGCGTTATGTGTTACGTATGATGTGGGACAGAGAGGCCCCTTTGCTCTCCCCTGACACGTTCTTCTACCGATGCCTGAAGGGTGACAATCTCATGGAAGAGAGGCCCTCGGAGCACTATAGAATGCCCTCCCACAACTTGGGATGAAGAATCAATTGTCCCTCTCGTTGGCTTTTGGACATCAACTTGGAGACAAACAAGGGGCATGGAAGATTCTGGAAGACGTGGTCCAAAAAAGTAACATTTCCAATCTTCGGTAGAGGAAACATCATCTTGCATTTGCCACAGACACTGAAACGTCTTGGGTCAGCCCTAGGTCCAAAAATGAGTGTACTGTAATCCCAGGAGATAGAAAAATATGATGTTCTTTATTACACACCGCAGTAAACGCATTCAACAATTAGACGTTTCAGAGAGGGTAGCTGTGCTAGTCTTTTCAAGAATTCCAGGCAAAAATCAAAGAAAAAATAAAACAAAACAAAAGGTACAAAAGACACAAAACATGTAACACCTTAGTCTCATTCTTCTTACTCATTCTGATGCTATATGTCTGAAGAAGCGAACATGGCTACGAAATGTTTCATTAAAATATGAAAGGTAGTCTTTAATGTGACACATGTTTTGTGTCTTTTGTGTCCTTTGTTTTTGTTTTATTTTTCTTTGATTTTGGCCTGGAATTGAACAATCAGTCCACCTGAACATTCTGTGATATGTTACCCTATGCCAGTAGTGGCGAACCTTCGGCACTCCAGATGTTTTGGACCACAACTCCCAGAATTCCAAGCCTCTTTTGCCAATGACAAAGGATTGTGGGGGTTGTGGTCCAAAACATCAGGAGTGCCGAAGGTTTGCCACCACTGCCCTCTGCAATGCAGTTAGTTATTGCTGCTTGTAATCCTAGAGACGGCAATATGTGTTTTCCTGTCGAAATGTACTATGTGTACTATGGTGTATTAAAGTTTTTTACTTGGAAGTGAGCTTGTGAAATTTTAAACATCTTTTCAGCCTGTTGACTGAGGTTGATCCACTTTTTACCATGCTCCAAGACAGCAGAAATGTTTTTATCATGTTCTTTATTTCAGTTTAAAATGCCCAACGCGGGCTGATTTAACGAAGGTGGTTGCGCACCAAAGAAACAGAGAAATAACGGATGAAAGTTTAATAAACACACCCTTGAAAAAGGCTGCTAGGCATTGGGCATTTTACATCGAAATAAAGACCATTCTATTTTCTACATCCTGGAGTTCCTGTTTTTTTTTTATCTTAGACTTCAGTGGATGTACCACATCCTTTTGTAATATTTTTTGAGTCTGTCCTAGCAAGCTATAAATATCCACAAGTGTGCTATCAAGGAAAAACCAACCTGATGTGAAAGCACTTTTGCAAAATCCCAGGGCAACCTTTCATTTCCCAAACCGCCTGAAGAAAGCACATTGGGATAACTGATGTCCAAAAACAGTGGTTTCCAACTTTGGCTATCCAGAAGTTATAAGACTGTTTATTAATTTATTTATTTATGAGTATTTTTACCCCGCCTTTCTCCTTGGAAAAGACTCCAGCTCCCAGAAGTCTTCACCACTGGTTGGGCTTGCCAATATTTCTGGGAGCTGTAGTCCGAGAACATCTGGAGATGCAAAGTTGGGAACCACTGACCTGAGCTGTTTGGCCCTCAACCTCTGAGGTCTCTGAAACGATTAACACTGGCTTTAAAAATCCTGTTTAACTTGCATTGTGGTAATTATTAGCATTCAGGCTCATGAAAATCAGACCAAAATCCCTTCCTCCCAGGCATTCCACTTCCGGGAAAGGAGAACCACAGACCTCTGTTGATTTTGATTGCCTATTGGGAAGGATTCGTTCTTTTTTCAATGGACGCACTGCCTTTTTTCTCAGCGTCCTGGCTGAGGCCTGCCCTTCAGGCCTCGAAATTCTAGCTATGAATTATCTCTAGAGATGGGCATGAAACGAACAATTTTTCGTTTCCGGTTCCGTTTTTTTGTTTCGTTATGTAACGAAACAACAAAAGAATTTTGTCTCTAAAATGAAACAAAACGAACAGAAACACCGGAAGTTTTGTTGTGCGTTTCGTTTCTGTTACTGCAATATGAGTGAATTGCTTAAAATCCTTTAAAAAAATCACAAAAAATGAAATAAATGGTCACAAAATGGTAACGAAACGAACGAAAACGAAAACAAAGTTTTTGCAAAAATTCGCGAAAAACGAACGGAAACGGACCCTCCAAATGACAAACGACAAACGAAATGCCATTTTTTTGATTCGTGCCCATCTCTAATTATCTCCTTTCTTGTGCCACCGAATCTTGTTTGATCGTTGATTCTTTTTCCCCTTTGAGAAGAATCTTGCCAAATGACCAGAAAAATCTCATTTGCTGTGCTCTGGTGCCATTAATAGTGCAGAAGCGAGCAGACCAGGTATCTCATGGCAGGGGGCATCGTGTCCACTTATCTCTGAACATCAAGACACAGCGAAAGGCAGAGCAGCCGAGGCTGGATAAAAATCTGGCAACCCTGCCGCCAAGGGACTTCTGCCCACTTTTCCACCTGAGTGGATGGGCTCTCTTCCTGGTGACTGGACTACATTCGGGTCTCGTCCCGGCTGTAGTCACAGAGTTGTGGGGAATATCAGTTACACAACAACATTTATTATCAGTTTAAGGGCTTGGAGGCATCTGTGGTGAACACGGTCAAGAAATCAGTGCAAGTTCCTATTTTTGGACTCCAGCTCCAAGAATCCCTTCCAACCAATGGGGGATTTTGGAGGCTGTAGTCCGAAGAATACTTATACTGGGTTCTGGTCCTCCTGTCTTGCAGGGACGCAAGAGGTATGTCGTGCCACGCAAGGAGACCGTCTTTCGCCCTGGTTTGGAGGTGACACACAACCTCTGCTTCTCATCCATGGGCGGTGGCGGCATCATCATCATCATCATCATCATCATCATCATCATCATCATCATCATCATCATC
>JAHTLZ010000161.1:475789-500763 GCA_023846285.1 Phrynocephalus versicolor | reverse complement strand
AGGTTTAAAGGGCTCCAGCCATTGACAGCTCGGCAGGAGCCTGAAAACGATGGAACGAAATGGTTCATTTCAATGGAAAAATGACAATTTCATTTCATCTATATTAATGAAATGCTGCTTCCTCGTTTCGTTTTGTTTTTCGTTTCCTGCCGATCCCTATAAATAATAAATCCAGCCCTATTTTTAGATCAATCGGGAGATGTTTTGCCTCTTCTCCAGAAGATGGCGCCAGCAGCTTGCCTTTTGACTCATATTCAGTGTCTGTGAGGATTCTTAGTCATCCAGGTGAGTTTATCTGGAAGCTGAGTCATGGCAACTGGACTTCTTTTTCTTGAGAGAAGTCCAGTTGCCATGACACAACTTCCAGAGTAATATTTGGTGTTCAGCTGATTTATCCTGGGAGTTTAAAATATGAAAACATAAAACCCATCCCCCTGAAAAACGCCACCCCTACTCCCTGAAAGCACTTGTTGGTTTGGTTGTAAGGGGATGTTCTTTGTGGAGGTAGATTGTTCTTTGGCAAACGTGCAGAAACAGAAGAAACGGGAAGCCCTTGTACAATTTGCGATCTAGCCCTCAGTGTAGCAAGTATCTGCTGGCCAACCACACAAAGCTTTCGTGCTCAGTCTGGCATCTGTGGAGTTAAATTTTTTAAATAAAAAAGATGCACCCCAGTTCTAAAGCAAGACGGGGGGTGGGGTGCCTCAGGTTACTGAAATGGGTGGCACATTTGTACTAAAACGTTTGTTTTCCAAGGGACTGGTTTGTTTTCCAAGGCTTCAGAGACTAGGACACGGGGCAATGGTTTCAATTTACAGGAAAAGAGGTTCCATTTGAACATTAGGAAGAATTTCATGACAGAGCTGTTCAGCAATGGAATATGCTGCCACGGAATGTGGTGGAGTCTCTTTCTTTGGAGGTTTTTAAGCAGAGGCTGGATGGCCATCTGTTGAGAGTCCTGTGATGAGGGTTCCTGCATGGCAGGGGGTTGGACTGGATGGCCCTTGAGGTCTCTTCCAACTCTATGATTCTATGATTCTTAAGCCTGTTTTGTTTCCACTGGGAAGGGGTCCATTCCATCCTTCCCTGATTTCTCATGTGCAGATTTGGTAATTATTATTATTATTATTATATGGTGAACACAGCTGTCAGGTGTAAGCTGGAGTTGGCCTTCTCCAAAGATCAAGCTCTTTCCAAGAGCCTAGGATAACTGGAGATTAGAGGTGGGCATGAAACAGAAAACTGATGGTTCAGTTCATTCTGTTTCAGGCCCCCCTCAGTTCGTTTCATTTTGTTTCATATGAATTTCTAAAACAAAAAATCGTACGAATGAACCAAAACAATCTGGTTTGGCTTACCTGGCTGGCAGTGGCAGAGGCGATCTCAGTAGCAGCAGCGGCAGCAATGATCCTGGCACAGCGGGATCACTGCAGTCGGAACCCTGAAATGGAAATTTCTGCTTCGTCTCGTTTCCTTTTTCTTTTAGTGGGCTGTTCATTATTTGTTTCATTAAGTAACGAAACAAATAACGAATAACGAAATGAATTTTTATTCGTTTTGTGCACATCTCTACTGGAGATATCTTCGTAGAATATATGCTATTCCTGATAATGTCGCCATTTGTAGTTGGCTGATATTGATCTTGTCAATGCCGAGGGTTTTCAGATGTTGATCCACGTCTTTTCGGATTGCACCCAAGGTGCCTATTATTATTGGTATTCCATAGCTTTTCGATTTCTATTTCTAAGTCCCGATATTTTGCTTGTCTTTTCTAACTCTTTGCTGTTGACTCTTGCGTTCCTTGGCAAGTAGAGCCTACTGACATCACTTTGTGGATGTAGTGCATGGCTTAATGCCATCACTTTTCTTGTTTTTCTTTCTAATGCTTCTAATTCTGCCAGGGTCCAGTTTATAACACTTGCTATGTATCACAAGACTGGAATAGCCTATATGTGTTTATAGCTTGGACGGTAGTCTTTCCATTTAATCTTGATTTTAGTATCTTTCTAACTCTTCTTATGTATTCTTGGCTAACTTTATTCTTTACTTCTTTATGCTTGATGTTATCTGCTTGTAGTACTCTAAGATACTTATATGATTCTTCTTTGTCCAATGTTTTTATATTAGGCATATTAGCCATATCTTCAGTCTTTACTATCTTTTCTCTGATGATGCTGAGGGTTGCACACTTGTCTAATCCGAATTCCATTCCAATCTTGTTGCTGAACTTGGCACTGTATTGACTCTTTCTTGATTTCCCATACAGCTTCATATCATCCATATATAGCAAATGGTTTATTCAGCTTGATGTTTTAGATATTTGATAGCCCATATTTGTTTTGTTCAATATTTTTGTGAGTGGAATTAGAGCAATTACAAACAGCAGGGGTGATAATGAATCACCATGTTGCTGACACTGCTTTTGTGGTTTTGGTACCAGGTGAGGTGGACTCCCCCAATGTGGAGGTGAACGAGGAGGAAGAGGGCGAAGAAGACGAGGAAGAGGAAGAAGAAGAAGAAGAAGAAGAAGAAGAAGAAGAAGAAGAAGAAGAGAGTGCTCCGCCTACTGGACACTTGGGCTCTTTGGACGATGAGAAAGAGTGGGACCTCTCGGACCAAAACATTCAGGCACAGGTGCGCCTGCTGCTGGAGGAGCTGGAAGAAGCCCGTGAGAGAGCCCTCAAACATGAGGACGACTCGCTGGAGTTGCAAGGTAGGATCGGGGCCCTCCTGGCCGTGGGGGACTGCAGGTAAACAGTGCTTTGATCCCCTCCTTCCCGGTCCCCCTTCACACGCTGAGCCCTGGCAGGAGGTTGGGTGGGGGTGGGGGTGGAGGGGTACCTTCTTTTGGCTTCTGACCTCACTTGAAGATGTATTGCATCATGGCTTAATTGATTGATTGATTGATTGATTGATTAAAATATTTCTGCCCTGCCTTTCTCCACAAAAGGACCTAAGGTGGCTTACATCATAAAATAGTATTTAAAAGCTAAAAATAAGAAACATGCAACTATAGTGGTCCCTTGTATAGCAAACTTTGTATAACATAAAATCTGTACAACATAAAAATTCCGGAGATAGGGGAAATTTGCTTAACAGAATCATTTATAGGGCGAATCTGTACAACATAAAAATGGTCGTGATTAGGGATTACTGTTTTCAATGCGTTCCTTTGGGAAATTTGTATAAAGGAAAATTTGCTTAACAGACTTTCATTTGGAACAAATTGATTCCTTTATACAAGGTAAAAGCTAAAAATAAGAAACATGCAACTATTTCAAAAGAATTAAACTAGTAAAATAGTAACAAGATCCATATGAGAGGCTGCCTGCAACTGCCAGCAACAGCATGGTGGACTCGCGGCAGCCCAACTGGGTTCTCAGGTCAGCTCTAGTGGGGGGGGGGCGGCAGGTTAGGCATTGCCATGAAAACGCCACGCAAGGGGCTGTGGGGCAGAGCCTTGTTGCAGAGAATGCAGCAGCACGGAATCACGAGTCGGGATGCGAAAGGGGGTACTGGGGTGCCTGCTGTCCCCCTCTCTAGCGATTGGAATCACTATGGCAATGGGGTGGAGCAGGTGTGAAAGGGGAATTCGGTTCCCAAAGTATGGGGTAGCCATTGAATGTTGTTCATGGTTTGGAGGAAGGCCCTCTCATGATAAGGAGTCGTTAGAATATAGCAGTGGTTCTCATCCTGTGGGTCCCCAGATGTTCCCGGACTGCAACTCCCAGAAATCCTGGCCAGCTCAGCTAGTGACGAAGACTTCTGGGAGTTGCAGTCCAGGAACATCTGGGGACCCACCGGTTGAGAACCACTGGAGTGCCGCCTGCGAGCGGTTGGCCTGATTTGGATCTATTGGTGCCGGTTTGGGCCCGATCACATGGTCAAGAGAGGCGGTCGCTGGTTAATAATAAAAGCCGCGTTTCTTTCTGAAGACATCATGTGACTGAAAACGCGGTTCCTCGTGCTCCCATGGACATGGTTTAAGTAGCCGCATTTCATATGTCCCCGCGTCCTTAAACGGCTTCTAGAAGCTCTGAGGGCTACTGGCAGCAGCATGGCATGGACTTACAGGAGTGCCCGAGGAGGGGAAGGAGGTGGCGTGAGGTGGCAGTGGCGGCCGCAGGTGCGAATTGCCATTCGGGAGAAAGGCACAGGGGCGGCATGCTTTCTCAGCGAGAGAACGGAGAAGGTGCAGGGGTGGGGTGGGGGGGAGAGAGATGAGGGGGTGGGAGCAAGGCTGCCACCATCAAGAAACAAGGTGTGTGTGTGTGTGTGTGTGTGTGTGTGTGTGCATGCGCGCACGCTCAATGGTGTATGCGTGTGAGAGAGGGTATTTGTACACGACCCCTAAACTCCGCCGCAAATGGCTCCCAGCTCCGGAGCTTAAAAATGTTTCCCCACCAGCTCCGGAGTTTGCAAAAAATTAAGTGTGGCCACGCCCACCTAAGCCCGTCCCAGTGCACTTTTCAGGTACCTGCTCTTGGAGAGTAAAAAATCCCAGATCCAATGTAAAGGAGTGAGTGCCCGGCTCTCCTCGCTTCTGTTTGTTGTTGTTTTTGCCTCCCGCCCCTTTAAGAGAAGGAATCAGGATGGCAGGGACGCTTGGACCGGCAAACGGAGGTGAGCCTGCATTCTTTTGTCCCTTTTTTTCTCCCTCCCCTCACACAGACAGGAGCAAGGAAGTGAGGAGGGGTGGGGACGCAGGAAGAGCAACGAACCCCCAAGATCTCTGGTCCCAATTTAAGTGGCCAGCGGATCTTAGGGGTCGTATGAAAAGGCCCAGAGAAGAGAGAGCTGGTGCCAGTGGCCCTGCGCTTTGCTTCAGTGTTGCCTCTCAACCTGGTGCTGCCCCCGCTGCCTGCCACTGCCCGGCTTCCGCCGCTCCAGGCTGCCTATGTCAGTCGCACGCTCGCTCGCTCGTCCGTCAGCCTCAGGATTCCCTTTCGCTCCTTCCTCGAGAAGGGAGTTCCCTTTCCTTTTGTCATGGCCGGATTTCCCTCTGCATGTGCACCCCTCCCCTGGCATGGCAATGGAGTCCCTGGCTGGCAAGGATTTCGCCCGGGCATCTTTGGGAGGGAGGCGCGCCACAGGGGCCGACCCACGTCTTTGCTGGGAGCCCTTGGCTGCTTCCGGTTGTCCTCAGAAGAGGCAACTGGTCCTTTTCATCCTTGTCCCGCAAGTGAGCCTCCTCCTCCTCCTCCTCCTCCTCGCCCTGACTTGGCTGGCTGTTCCCCCCGAGCAAAATATCGGAGAGAAGCCGTCGGGGAAAACAGCAAGATAGAATGTTGCCGACCCGCACAACCAGTCATCATCATTGGCATCCTTCAGCCTCGAAAGACTATGGTATCATGCCTGGAGTAGAGATCCTAAAAACAGCACCTAGTGTGACTAAATAGACCAATTCGGGAATGGCAGTCTCTACCGCACTGGGGGCAGATGTATTCTGTTTCCTGCCTGGTCCTCGAGTTTCATTCTTTCCGTGCCTGCCTCTTTTCCAGTAAACCAGTAAACCGACAACAAAAAGGGAGAAAACCAGGTGTTCTGTGCCCCCACTAATGTTTGCCTCTTGTAAAAATGTGCATTTCGAATTGGATAATAAAAAAAAATACCCACCCCTCATCTTGAGTCTTGGAAAACTCGCTGGAACCTGGTTATGTGGGTGTTACTGTTTTTTTATATAAAAACCACTGGCCATGTGGGGGCAAGATTTTTGGAGCTGGTTTATCAGTAAATTAGATCCAGATTTTAAAGACTGTGGGATAGAGTGCTTTGTGTATCCCAGCCTGTCACCCAGATTGTGACAAACCTGCTACAGGGACCTGCTTCAAAATAAAGTCAGTGACTTGTATCCACTGCATAAGAGAGGGGTGTCCAAACTTTTTGCAAGGAGGGGGCTGACCATTCAGTTGCATTTGGCCCCCAGCCCGGACTTTGGACAAGCCTCTAGGACAGGGCTGTTTAACTTTGAACAGGCCAAGTTCTACTTTTTCTGGCCCAAAGTGCCTGAGGGCTACTACACTAAAGCCTCTACTTACGAATTTTATCCGTTCCAAGCACATGCTCATAAGTAAAAATATTTGTTAAGTAGAGCAGCAGCTTTCCAAAGGAATGCATTGAAAACCAATTAATCCGTTCTGGAGGGAACATTTCAATGTGCCATGGCCCTTGAACTGCCCCGCTCGGCTGAGACAGTGGGCTGGCAGACCCAGAACTGGTAGTCCTTGGGATGGGGGAGGGAGGGGTGGAGAACTTATCCCCTCACTTTTTAAAATCTATGGCCGGCGGGCTACTTTTGAACACTTTGTGGGCTACCAGTAGCCCACGGTCTACCTGTGGGCAGGCCTGCTCTAGGACATGCTTGGAGGTAGGGAGGATGCTGCAGCAACGGAGCCGGGGGGTGGATAGGCTGGGCAGGTGACTGGAGGGACGGGCGGGAGGCAGGGAAGGCAGGCAAACCGTAAAACTGCAAGCTGACATCTCCATTCAGTATGGGGAGGGGTTACCTGGCAAGGGATGCGTGACAGACTGATCTGGTGGGGAGAAGAGGCTGTGGGCCGCTCAGAATTTGAAAACGGGCCGCATTTGGCCCCCGGGCCTGACTTTGAACATGCTTGGCAGAAGATGTCAACATGTGGGGTGTCCATCCAAAAATCTTTAATCAAATGATGGGCTGTAGAGAGAAGTCTGTATAGGGAGGGCTTTTATGTAGTCAATTAAGAAGAAAACTCATAGATCAGTGGTGTCCGAACTTCAGCCCTCCAGATGTTTTGGACCACAACTCCAACAGTCCTTTGTCACTGACAATACAGGCTTGGAATTCTGGGAGCTGTGGTCCAAAACATCTGGAGGGCTGAAGTTTGGACACCCCTGTCCTAGATCATTTAAGCCAGGAGTGGGCGCCACTGGCCCTCCAGATATTTTTCAGCTGCAACTTAACAGTTTCTTTCCATTGGCTGTAGTAACTGGTCTGATGGGAATCGTAGTCCAGTGTCTGCAGGATCATAGCTGACCACTCTTGACCGTGTCTAACTGCCTGTCCGATGTAGGTTGCATTTACAGCATCCTTGACAGGTGGCCAATGTCTGACTCATAAATACACCAGTGTTTCCATGTTTACTTTCCACCCCTCATAATGGATTTCTTTCTTTTGGTGTGCTCTTTAAATTGGCCGTGGTCACACCTGGGTTTCGATCCTGATCTTCTGAAGGTCCGGCTTTTCCTCTTCTTCCCATCACGTGATTTAAATGTGGGAGAAGAGGTCTCACGTCAAAATCTGGTTTTTCAATTTTAAAGTGCAGTTCAGCCCCCATGGCCAGCAGGTGGCGCTAACACTTGAAAAAAAGGAAGACTTTTCTGGGGGAATTTATGCTGTGTCGGACCTGATTGGATTTCCTGTTACTCCGATATGGAGGCAAATTAAAAAAATCAGCACCGATCGGCCCCAGGAACAGCCAGTGGGTGCTATGCAAAAAGAAAGAAAAAGAAACCCGGATCATGCAGCGAGGTCCCATGGCGTTCTGCCTCCTTAAAAGCCAGATTTCTAAAGCGAGGCAAAAATTCCCCAGCCTGGAAGGTGGGTCACAGAAACCTCGGTTAAGGGAGCATTACCGGGTTTTCTTTTTCCTTTTTTTTTCAAAAAGTGCGGTGGCCATGAGGACGGTATTTTTGGGCACGATTTATTTAGTAATTTAAACTCTCTTTAAAGGGACGTGGGACCGAGCCCAGAGTAACTTTAATGTTACCTTTTAATATTCCAAGATGCCCTTCTAATTCCCTGTTCTTAATTTGAATAGTTATTAAATGTTATGGGCTGTATATTGTCCCTCATTATTGTAAGCCACTTTGGATCTTGGATCATTTTCCAAGGAGAAAGGTGGGTTAAAAATATTCATACAGTATATATATTGGGACTGCCGATGGAAAGTGCCAGGACTCTCCCATGGGTCTAAAATGCTGCAGCCAGATTGCTGACTGGGGCTGGTCGCAGGGAGCACATCACACTCTTGTCACAGTAGTTCCACCGGCTGCCGATCAGGCAGAATTCAAAGTGATAGTTGTAACCTACAAAGCCCTAAGCAGCCAGGGTCCAAGCTCTCTCAAGGTCCCCCACGATGAGGTGTTAAGATCATCAGGAGGGGCTTTCCTCTCAGTCCCACCATCTTCACAGGTGTGCATTTGGAAGAGACCCAAGGGAGGGCCTTCTCTATGTGGCTGCTCCCCGCCTGTGGAACTCCCTCCCACTGGAGGCCAGCCTGGCCCCATCTTCTTTGTTGCCCTTCTGTAAAGACTCAGAGACCTTTCGCTTCAGCCAAGCCATCCCTCAGTGACTGCCTGCCTGTTCTGTGATTTTTAGATGGACTACCATGCACTACTGCTTTGTCTGAACTTGTAGTACCACTTGCGTTATTCCAGTTTTAGTTTCCCATCTCTCAGAGTGACACTTTTTCCATATTGGTTCGCTTATTGTTCTTAGCTTAAATATTGTCTTTTTAACGATGCCAGATGCCTCTTCACAATCACTGTTGGTAGCTTTGAATATTGTCTTAAATGTTTTTTGGCAGCTGTTGTATACTCACCTTTGTATCTTAAAGTTCAGTGATGGAAGTGTTGGGTCTCTTCCAACGAGAAGAGTAAACAAAGATTAAACAAACAAACAAATAACATTGCTAATTACGAAGGACCCACAGGCGGAAGCCGACTTTGCATGTTGTCCTTCAGTGTTGGAAGCCGCCTTGGGTCCTATCCAAGGAGAAAGATAGGGTGAAATGCAGAATAAATACAGCACAGGAAAAACCTGGATCTTGGGCGGTCAGGCTGTGGCCAGCAGGGCAAGCTGGCGGGGAGCCAGCCCAGGGCCAGCCAGTGACTCTGCTCTTCTCTCCCTGGCAGGTTTGTTGGAGGATGAGCGCCTGGCCAGCGCCCGGCAGGCGGAGATCTTCACCAAGCAGATCCAGAGGCTCCAAGGTCAGTCCTGGTGTTGGTTTGCCTTTTGGCCCTGGGGACCGGGAGCCTGGCTCGCTCTGAGCTGCTGCTGACTCTTGAAAAGGCGCCCCCGGGGTGAGTCAGCTTCCTCTCTTGGTCTTAGATGAACGTTCTGCCCCATGACCAGGACACCTGATCCTTGATGAGAGTAAAACTAAGAATATCAAGGTAGATAGCCTAGCCCAGTGATGGAGAACCTTTTAGAGACTGATAGCGTTTATACACGACCCCTAAACTCCGAGGCAAATGGCTCCCAGCTCCGGAGCTTAAAAATGTTTCCCCACCAGCTCCGGAGTTTACAGGAAATTAAGTGCGACCACGCCCACTTTAGCGCATCCCAGCGCACCTTTCAAGTACCTGCTCTCTGGAGGTGAAAATTCCTTGATGCGGTGTAACGATAGTGAGTGCGGGGCTCTCCTCGCTTCTGTTTGTTGTTGTTTTGGCTCCCGCCCCTTTAAGAGCTACTTAAGAGACTGGAATGTTGCCGCGGCAAGAGCGAGAGGCAAAACGGAGGTGAGCCAAGTTCTTTTCTTCCTTTTTTTCTCTCCCTCCCCTCACGCAGACAGGAGCAAGGAAGTGCGGAGGGGTGGGGACACAGGAAGAGCAATGGACCCCTAAGATCTCTGGTCCGAATTTAAGTGGCCAGCGGATCTTAGGGGTCATGTGAAAAGGTTCTGAGTGCCCAAAAATGCGATTCAAAACCCACTAATTTTTTGTAAAGTGCCAATACAGCAATTTAATCTGAATACAGGCTGTGAAGGGGTGACATTGGGTGCACACAGAAAGGGCTCCGAGTGCTACCTTTGGCACCCGTGCCATAGGTTCACCAACAGTGCCCTAGCCTGTTATCAGGGGACTCATTGGTGTTGCGTGGAAAGCTAGATTGCAACAGAGTGGGGTGGAATGGATCAGGGATTAAGGTATGTTCTACAGAGGAGCAGTAGCCATGCAATAAAAGTCAGATTGGAGACAGTTGGGAGAACAGTTTCCTGCAAAGAAAGGAGGGAATACATCAAAATGTAAAATTAGTGTTGTGTGTGCAAATTCAAAGCAAAGCAAAAGCAAAGTGTTCTGCTTATATACGACCCCATACTGCTTCAAGCACTCTCTGGGCATTTTTACATTTTAATTATGCAGGCTACACATTGCCCCCCCCAGCAAGCTGGGTACTCATTTTACTGACCTCGAAAAGAAGGATGGAAGGCTGAGTGAACATTGAGCCAGCTACCTGGGATTGAACCCCAGGTCCTGAGCACAGTTTTAGCTGCAGTACAGGCATTTAACCACTGCATCACTGTACCATGGTGTTATGTACCATATTAAACAATAATTAAGGGATTATGAAAAGAAAATGCACACATGTGTATAGCAGAGAAAAATACGAGCTTAGCAGCAGTAGCATGTAGATAATTGTTATAAGTATTATCAGAACTTAGAAACGGAGAGACAAAGAAACACGACTTAGAATAAAACTCTTATATTGAATATATACAGCAAATATACAGCAAATAACAACAGCATAACACCAAGCAATAACATATATACAAATCAACAGAGTGTGGGGTACTGCTTCTCACCATAAACAGTCCCAATTTAACATTATTACAGCCAGTTCTTTTATACACATTTAGACCTCATCAGACATGATTTTAACCAATCACATTCTGACACACCATTATGTCATTAACTATCCCACCTGTGCTAAATCACTTAACCTGCTACTGATTTCTAATTCCTTGCACTTGTGGCTAACATCATGACATTGCATTTTTGACTGACTCCATTTTACAATCCTCTTTTCACTCTGTTAAATATACATTACATATATTTTGTCAACTCTACATATTATGACACACCCATCTGTAAGACACTCTCCATGTATAAGACCCCCCCCCCCACACACACACTTTTCCAACCCAGAATTACAGTTTCACAACCACATGGTCCTCTCCTAGGTTTACTTCCCTGTATAAGAGGACCCTCAATTTTTAGTCTACCAATTTTAGGCAAGCATATAGTCTTATATGCAGAAAAATACTGGGGCTTTGGTTCTCCTGTATGGCGTGGGATAGTGGGACAGTGCTACTGTAAAAAGTAAAAAGGCAGAAAGAAAAAAGTGAAAAGCTTGCTGCTTAGATGGAAAGGATGGAAGGCTGAGTCAACCACCAGGCGGCGACCTGGGATTGAGCATTTTTTTTGGCTGCAGTACTGCAATTTAACCCCTGCACCACAAGGCTCAGTCTAGAAGTACCTGAATTGTGGGTTTATCCCAGGGATGCTATGACTTTATTGGATCCAGAAGGAAACCAGTGGAGTGCGAAAGCGAATGGATAAAGATTGAGGACTCATAATGGACATAAAATGATGAATGCCATAATGCTTCAGTCATATGAGGAGCAACAAAAGAAGTCGAGCTTGATTGTTCAGGGTGAAGTAACTGGGAAATGAGAATAATTTTTTGAGTTGAATAGCCTGGGAAACTCTTCTGGACGCAGCAAAGCATTCTGGTTTAGAATAAACTGATCACTTTTTTTTCTCTTTAAAGGTGCACAACTTCTAAATAGGGACTCAGAGTCTGTCAAGCAAGGACCTGGGACAGTGGGGGCAAATTGGGGAGATGAGTCATCATTAATCTCCGGACCATGTTATTTGGAAAGTTATAAAACAAGCTGAACCTAGAAGAGGCAAGTTTAAATTTAACATTCCTGGGGGCTTTTCCTAAATGGAGCTAAGTAGTGAGTGGACTTTATAAGTGGAATCTTAGGCCACGGTCTTACCAGTGTTTTCTGCGCAGTTTTTTGCTGCGGCGAACTATGCAGTAAAAGATCGTGTGCTAACTGCGAAGGGAATTAAATCAGTGTCCCGCTCAAACACGCCCCCGGAAACGCACTTTTACCGAAGTTTCTTAAACCACCGCTAGGGGTTGGTTTAAAAAAACTTCCCTTAAAAATGCTCAATTATTTGCTTCTTTAATGAGGTGCGACCTCAGAAAATACGCAGTATTTAGCTTCGTACCCCATTTCCAGCCACACGTGGAAGGAAAGTGGGCAGTTTCACAAAATGAGAAACTGCAGTGGTTGAAAGACCCAGGAAATTTTTTTTTATATGCAACGGAGACTTAGAAAATTGACCCAGAAAAAAGGAGAAAGATGCATAGTAGGCAAGTAGAGATGGGCAAAGAGCAGAAAAATACTACCCTGCTGACAGGACACTAACTGCATATCAAACACCACATGACCGCCCCCAAAAAACCCCACATAAAATTAAGATGCACAGAAAACTTTAGTGAGACCGCGGCCTTAGCCCTCGAGAATGTTATTTTTTTTTTTGGAGGGGGGGATAGCCAAGTCATTTACAGTGGCACCCTAACTTATGAGATTAATCCATTCCGAGCCAATGCTCGTAAGTCGGATATCTCGAAAGTCAGGGAGCGATTTCCCATAGGAATGCATTGAAAGTTAATTAATCCATTCCGGAGGAACAGATTTCAATGCATTCCTATGGGAAACCGCTTTAAACAATCTGCGGCTTCCCCCGCCACGACCGGGAATGGAAGGGATTTAAACACTGGTGCACGGCACCCCACTATTTAATTGCCTTCCAGTCACTGAGGCAGCGTTTCCCTCGGTGACTGGAAGGCAATTCAGATCCCGACACACACCCCACCCGCTGCTCGCAAGATGGAGAATCCCTGATCTTGCTCGTAAGCAGCTGGTGTGGGGGGGGGGGAAGCGCTGAAGAGCGCTCCTAACTTAGGATTTCCGTAGGTCGGCCCCCTCGTAAGTCGGGGTACCACTGTATTTGTAGGGCTTGGGTGTCGCACCTGTTTTGATACCTCTTCCAGCCAAAACAAGCCAGCAGGATCTCAGCAAGGCTCAAGGTAGAGCCCAAAGCTGCTGCAGATGGCCTCCTTGTCCCAAGGAATTGTCGACACCGATTTTGGCACCCTGTAGCGGAAAGATTGATGCGTGGGAAGAGGTCAGAAAGTACAACTTGGCCCCGTGGAGAGCCTGGAGAGGTTGTTATTCGGAGGAACGGCTGCCAGTTCCAGAGGCTTCTAGGCCCGGCCTCTCTTTTGGCGTTCAGGTGTGCAGACAGACCTCTTCCGCAGCTGAGCTCTGTGCAAGTCTTCTTAAAAGCGCGATGTCTGTGTTTAATGGTCCCAGGAGGGGCGTGGTGTTATGGGCTTAATCTAGCGTGAATCACCTTGTTCGATTTTTGGCAAACAAAATGGCAACCCCCCCCCCCCAAAAAAAACAGTTCAGCGGTTTGGCCAAACAAAAAACCAGCTCAGCTATTCTAAGACGATTCCTCTTCTTTATCGGGCCCTTGGCTGTAAAATAAAAATTGATTGATTGATTGATTGATGGATTGATTGATTGATTGATTGATTGATTCTTCTTCAAAGAGGAATCATAGAACGGCTAACCTGAAAGGGTTCCTCCAGAGGTCATCCAGTCCATCCCCTGCCAGGGTCCCCCCGTGTGTGTGTGTCGTGGAAATCAAACTCCCAGCCTTTGGCTCCACAGCCAGAGACTGAAACCTCTGAGCTCTCCAGCTGTTCATTAAGGATCATTGTCGTCATCGTCCTTATTATCTTACAAGGGCCGCGCTGGAAGGGACCCTCTGGATTATTGAGCCCACCCCTTGTGAAGGAGGCCCAGGAGGGAATCGAACTCCCAATCTCTGCATCTTCAGCCAGAGAACAAAACAGCTGAGCTATCCAGCAGTTAGTGAAATAAATACAGTATACAGTGGACCCTTGTATAACAAACAGCTTGTATAACATAAAATTTGTACAACATAAAAATTCCGGAGATAGGGGAAATTTGCTTAACATAATCGCCTATGGGGAGAATCCGTACAACATAAAAATGGGATTACTCTGTTTTCAATGCATTCTTATGGGAAATTTGTATAAAGGAAAATTTGCTTAACATAATTTCATTTGGAATGAATTCATTCCTTTATGCAAGGTACCACTGTATATAGTAATAATAATGTTATTAAAGTGAGGAGTCTGGTTCCTTTACAATGTAGCAGTAATCCTAGAGTATCTGGAAGCTGAGTCATGGCTACTGGACTTCTTTTTCTTGAGAGGCAGAAATGTTTCACTGCTCATCCAAACAGCTTCATCAGTCTGAATACAGCTAGTGCGCGTCCTCCATCTTATAGTCAGTTTTGACCTCTTGTCACCCTGGTCTGAATTAGGCTCGTTAGGTAGACAATAGTATCCGTAGCCTTAAGGTGAAACTATTAACTAGGATACTATTTTCACTTCTTCTGGCAGAGAGTTCCACAGACCAGTGATCTTGTCTTTATTGTTTGTTTATGTTTATAATTACTAATAGTATAATTTGTAGTTTATTGTGTATTTGAGTGTTTTTTAGCTATATATACGATGAGGCCTAACCAATGATGAATAGAGAAGAACTAGTACCTTTGAAGCCTATCCTTCTACCAATGCAGCCTAAAATAACATTTGCCTTTTTTGCAGCAACATCACTCTGTAGGCTCATATTCAACTTATTTTATTTATTTTATTTATTGTTATATTTATATCCCGCTTATCTTCTAAACAGAACTCTAAGCGGCGAACAATCGGGCGACCAAGCACCAAAACAAACAAAATAATATATAATACAACAAAATCAAATAGAGACAACATCAATATGAAACACGTATAGCACATAAATCCTGGTGCATCCCAGAACGCCGGCAAGGCGTGAATCCTAACAGTTAAAATTAGAAGACACCAATGGTCAACAATCAGTAAAATCAGTAGCGATGGCGGGATAAAAAAAAAAATTAAAGCTCGCCAAAGGCCTCTCGAAATAAGAATGTTTTTAAGGCTGTTCGAAATACTTGTGATCTACAGCAGTTCCAGTAGTGGATATTCCTATACATGCTGTATTGGCCTGATTGCAATTTTGAAAACCGTTGTTCCTTTTTAAGCCTTTTTTAAAAAGGAGGAGGAGGAGGAGGAGGAGGAGGAGGAGGAGGCGGCATTGAGGCAGAATCTTGCCTCCTTGGCTCTTTCAAAGGCCCCTTGGTGCAGCTTAGGTTCCTCAATTTTTTTGGTCTGCCTTCCCTGTGCCTTTTGATGTATTTATAGGGCTGCCACTCAATTACCTCTCACCGAGTGAGTGTTAATCTGTGCATAATGCCGCTATAAATAGCCTGCACACTGCGTGGCGTACACCCACGAGTCTCAGGAGCAGCAGGTGGCGATGCTATATGTGGCCATGGTGATGCTTGCGGCCGCAGCTAATGGTGGGGATGATGGAGGAGAGTCATCGTCCTGGGAGAGCAGAGGGATGGCCCACAGCAGATAAGGAGAGACCTCCGGCACAGGATCGCGGAGTGTTGGAACACACAAATAAGCTTCTCCCGGAGGCTTTCGTACTTGTTTTTTGCCCTTGGCAGCTGAAGAAGGGGTCCCAGTGTTCTCTCGGGCGAGACAGGAAGAGTCTAACACCAGAGTGAGCAAAAATGCAAACCCTTGGTAAGGAAGTCCCAGGCCTGCCACGGTGCTGGCCATCCCTGATGTGCGCCAGATGGAGCTCGTGCTGTGTGGAACACCCCATGTCCAGGCAGCCCCATATGCCTTCACTTGTGGACAAGTCTGGTGCCCCCAGAGGAAAACCAGAGATCACGGGTCAAAAGCCCGTCAGCAAAATCAGGAGCGGTGTTTGGATCCTGTAAAAATGTGGCCAAGTCAGGACAATCTCTGCTTCCCTCCCTCTGGCCTCCCTGTCGGATCAGGGCCGGCCCGGCCACGAGGCAGGATGTGGCAATTGGCCACAGGCAGCAGATCAAGAACATCATGATTAGGGGCGGGGGAGCAAAATGTTAGTTATTTACTTTGCGGCCATTTCACATTTACCATCTGGCAACTGTTCCACTTTGGGTGGTTTACAACAGTGCAAGAAACGATAAATACCAACCAGAATTTAGTGCAGACAAATCAAATTAATTAAGATTAAGCTTGGACTTAATGCCCTCAGAGTCCCCTTCCAATGCTACTATCCGATAACTCTGTGAAAAGGCCAAGACACTTGCCAATGCCCTGGCCTCGGGTGCCAAAATGACATGGCCACCATTGCATTCTTTCCCCATTGACATAGGCGGTTATTTCATGTCCCGTTTGTCCCTCCTCGCTGTCCCACTTGGGACTGGTGCAAAAAAAAAAAACTTACTTCACGTAAATCGAAATATCAAAAAAGTTTATTTACAATATTTTTAAAAAAAAAGTGTTAAGAAAGCAAGACAAATTCAGAATTTGTCACGGAACAAGACCGTGAAGTAACAGTTGTCACGAGACAAGTAATCACGCCCGTGAGTAAAGGGAAACAGGGACTGAACAGGGACAAAACCACGTGGCTGCGAACAACGCTTTCACAGTAAAAACGTAATCGTGGAACAAGGTAGGACGTGAAGTAACCGCCATAGGTGAGTGGAGGGACCCCACCGACTGGTTCACCTCAGGTTTCATTCACATTTGGCACTCTAGATGGCATTCTTGTGATAAGAACAGACGGAAGGGCAGCCTGTACCAGGACTATTTATGCAGGAGAAGGAGGTGGCAGAGTTGTGATGGAATGACGGTCTGCGCCCACAAATTGCCTATAAGGAAGCCACAGGGAAAAAAATAACTTATCTGAGCTCACGGTTGAACCACTGGGTGATCGTTCTATCAAACGATTCCCTTGGGAAGAATTTATCTTTAAGCCAGCAGCTTATGTATTTAAGCCAGCGGCCGTGAGGCTGCCAGGAGAACGGGTTGAGTAAAGAGGTTGGAGGTGACGCAATGTTCCGTAGATTACAGACCAATTCATAAATTGGCAGACCCATTTGCTAGAGAAGAGCCCACCGTGGGTGTCTGGTGGTGCAGGGCCCTGTGTCCATGCACGCTAGCTGAGATTTCCTGACAGATGCCCTCAGAGCAGTCTGAGAGAGAATTGCATTTACTGCGCACTGTCAACTGACAAACCATTCTAAATTGTAATGCAGGCTTCAGGACAGTTTAGCATATTAAACACTGACACCGTGTTCCTTCAAGAATTTATTGAAATTAATGCATTAATGGTGCTTCTTTAATAGAAGGACAGCTTCTGGAGTTCAGCAAGACAATTTATACATTTTATGTAGACACGTCAGCAATCATCTTCAATAGAGACGTGTCATATATTTCAAGCATGCGCAGATGCACACCTATTCTCTCTAAAATTTCCAGTTGGACAGAGATTCCACAATCCTGACGGCTGTAAATGATCTTGCACAGAGTTCCTCTTTCTTGTTACACTTACAGGAAGATAAGGCATTGTGGTTAGCTTACGGAAGTTACAAGAGATATTTGTAATTCATGGGAAGGGCTTTTCTCTTCTCTTTTGCCCAGTACAGAGACATATCATTTAATAATCCTTAATTATGAGATTAATTATAAATGAGATATAATGAATTATTAATTTCTTTTTACCACTCTGACAGCACCATAAATGTGGATTTATCACAGGGTCCTTTGGGCCCTGAAGTTTGGCCAGCCTTAAGGCGATGGACAGAATCCATGGGTCTTCCGTCTGCATCATCAGTCCCCAACCATTTTTGCTGCCAGGGTCCAGTATCGTGCATGGGCCCACATGTGTGCAAAGCAGGCCGTACACACGCCATGCTCTCCCAAGCTTAAGAGGCACGCATGCAAACGTTTGCAACCGCTGTGCCCCCCAACTCCCCGTGCTGGTTTCATTATGACCCAAACAAAAATGGTCATAATGGGTACATGGAGGAAGAAACCCCCCCCCCACATAGAGGGCTTTTAGATGCATGGCTTAAAAGGAACCCTGCTGGCTGCTGAGGAGCTGATGCAGCCCCCCCCCCTTCCTAACAGGCCACGGACTGAAACTGGCCCACTTGAGATTGCAACATGGCATAAGTGCATGTGCTCCTCAGGTGGGTCGGTTTTCAGAAAGAGAGGGGTCTGCATCAAAAATTTTTTATTTATTTATTTATTTATTTATTTATTTATTTATTTATTTATCACCCATCTTCTAAACAGAACTCTGGGTGGTTTACAGTAATACAATAAGAATAAAAATGAGAGGGGGGAAAAAAACAATGCCAATCACAGTAAAATACTCAAATCAACAAAACATAATAATACAAAAACATACATAACAGCAGCGGCAAGCAGTCTTATTTTATTGGTCCCAATGGAGAGAAAAGAAAAAAAAAGAAAAGAAAAAAAACTGTTTTAAAAATACTTGGCGTCAAAGGTATCAAAATGATTGGCGGGACTGGTGAACAGTTTATGGCCTGCTGTTCAGTCAAAGCCCAAGCAGTGGGGGCTGGGCCACAAGCCTACCAGAGATACTGGGCTGTGTAGTCCTTAAAGGGGGCGGAGGTGGCAGTTTGTGTACCTTGCATTAGTGATCTTGTCTCAATTTCACAGGTGAGAATAGAGAGGCATTTGTAAACATCCCTATTATTTTAGCAAGGGCCCCGGTCATGCCCCCTGATGTGTTCGCTTTCTTTGTTGCAACATTGCCTTGCAATGACTCAAAACTTTTGAGTGACCTTTAGGCAGATGGTTTGGTATATGAATGAATGAATGAATGAATGAATGAATGAATGAATGAATGAAAGTACAAAAGGATGCTTGTGGTTCTCTCTCTACCCCAAATGGCTTTCTCTGGGTGGAGATTAGAACCTAAGAATTGCCTTGCTGGAACAGGCCATCACAGCCCATCCAGTCCAACATTCTGTCTCACACAGCGGCTTACCATTTGCTTCAGGGTATTCCCAAGCAGATGTCTTCACCTGCTTACAATTCCCTGCAAATGTCATTGAGAGAGATCCTGCCTCTCTCTCCAACCCGGAGGTTGTCCTTCGGCATCCATCATGACAGCCATGGATACCCTTGTTCTCCATTGTTAGATGTTTAGATGTGTGGCTGCTATCATCGCCTGTTCAATTGGACATGCGTGACTCGGTTTACAAATGCTTCTGTTAATGTAATTTTCGGTTTATGAATGAAAACCCATTGAAAAAAAATCCCTCGGTTTACAATTCCCCCGCCCTGCAATACCTTGGTTTATGATTTTTTATTCAAAGTAAGTTTCTCTAGGGTGCATTGTGCCCCCGTGCATTTACGATTTTTTTTTTTTTTGCAATACGAAATGCCCCAAGAATGCATTAAATTCATAAACCGAGGTACCACTGTATATAGGACCCAAGGCTGCTTTGAGAGTGAAAAACACCATATTAAATGCTCAAAACAACAAGTGGTTCAAATATTAGAGACAAAATGATTATTAAAAAGGTTAGGTACAAGCATTACCAAAAACCAGATTTAGAAGAAACAAACCACCCTGTTTATTTTTTATCTAGACAGACAGTTATTCACTCAGACCAAGCCTGCCTGAAGAGAAAAGCCATTGTCCTCTTTTTAACGAGAAAGGTGGGGGGTAAAACTATTTGAAATAAAATGCATAAATACAATAACATGTTAGGGCCAGTCCTCCATGCCACTTTCTGTGAACCCCCCCTTGCACCCCCTCCCTGGCAATATTTCCCCAGTCTCCCTATAGGCAGCAGCCCCTGGAAGTAGGCACGCAGGTGGCTGTCCAACAGGTGCAACCTCAGCCCCCCCCCTTTCGTCAGGATGCTGCCTTATATCCCTCATCACCCAGGCTACCCCAGCCAGGCCCAAACTTGTCTAGCTGCCACTTATTTGGAGGTGGGGGTGTCTTCCAACCAAGACCCCTGGACCAAAGCTGGGCCATTAAAGGAGGCCAGCACCGGCCTGGCCTCCGGAGGTTCTGAGTGGCCACTGTCCCTTTAAGAGCCAGAGCCCCCTCCACCCCCACCTCAGGCTCAGTCCAGGGGCCAGGCTGCCCCCCTGGATTGGAGGGGGCCAGCATGGACCAGAGTCCCTCCTCCAACTCCATCAGCAGTGAGTTCTGGGTCCAAGAGGGGGCTAAAGTGGCCGGTGGCAATGGGAGGGGGGGATTGCCACGGCAACCTGGTCCAGCAGGACCCAACTGCCAATGGATGCCCCACTGCCATCCCTTCCCCTCCCCAAATATCCGTGTCCCCCTGGATCTTCCAGGACCTCCCCCTTGTCCTGCTGGCCGGTGGTCTCTCTCTATTCCCACCCCAACTCCACGCTAGGCCAACTGGGCCACCATCGTGGTAGCCTTGCCAGCCTCTTTACCCTTTACTGCTCCTGAGCTTTGAACAAGGCCACGGTCAGTCAGTAGGCGTACGGCCCTCTGTTTCTGTGTGTCCAGTGCCCCTCACTCTGTGTGTGTGTGTGTGTGTGTGTGTGTGTTTGAACAAGGATTCATTTGGCTGATGGTTTTGTTTTCTTTTGTGTGTGTGTGTGAGAGAGAGAGATTATGCACATTTTCCAGCAAATCCAGTTTTCTTCTCAAGGGATTGCGGGAGGCCAGGCTGAGCTTTGGGGCCGCTCAGTTGCCGTCCCTATGGACGTGATCCACCTGTGGAGGCGTGACAAGGATGCTGTCGAAACAATTCCCCATTAACCCTGTAACACTCGTAGCAGGTTCAGATCGATCAAAAGGGGCGGGAGGTTTCCCCTCTGAAAGAGCGTTATTGCGATGAGGGATGGCGATCTTGTTCGTAGCCAAAGAGACCGATGCTGGTCCCTGTGCAATGGCGGAGGGTAGATTCAGACTCTGGGCATCCCTGCGGGCCGTCTCCATGCCATTGATGGTCACCTCTTTAGGAGAAAGAAAGGGACTCCGTTGTTTTATTTCCTCCAGTCCTTCCTTTCGAATCCAGAGCCGTGGCCCCTTGTACTTTGTCAAAGGAGTCATCGATTAAAATAGAGGTTTAATAGAGAGCACTAGGTATGGTAAAAGGGAAAAAAACTGATTTTTTTTGTTTGCCTGTGTTACCAGAACTGGGTACTAGGGGGCACCAGAGACCATGCTTTGTATTCTTAACTGACAAGTATTCATAGTGCAGTCTCTGGCTCTCTCTAGTGGGCACTTCTTGTAACTACCTTGTGAAAACATGCATTTCTAGGTTTCTTTTGATTTTTTAACAATTTCAGACTGTAATGTCAGATCCTGATTTGTATCCTGATTTATATCAGTATCTGAGATGTATTTATTTATTTTAAATAAATAAATAAATAAATAAATAAATAAATAAATAATTTTTAAAGAAAGCTAGCACTAAACTCAAAGAACTGCTTCTTTCGGTAATCTCATAAATGTTCCAAAATACAGTAGGACCCCAGTATCCGTTGGGGATTGGTTCCAGGCCTTCCTGTGGATAATGAAAACCATGGATAAGAGAGAACACCAAGGAAACCCCCCAAAACTGCTGTTTTATGACAGTAGCTTGCTTTACAGCTGCTGTTTGCTCATGACCTGGGGCTCAATCCCAGGTAGCAGGCTCATGGTTGACATCCTTCCGAGGTTGTAGCCTGCATACTGTAAGCCACCCAGAGACTACTTGAAGTTGTATAGGGTGGTATATTTACAGCTGCTGTTTTATAACAGTAGCTTGCTCTGCAGCTGCAGGATTATGTATTTATTTTTTTCCTTTGCCAACCATGGATAATTGAATCAGTGGATAATGAATCAGTGGATATGGGGATCCTACTGTAATCTTGGGGTTTTTTGTTGTTGTTGTTGTTTGCGGGGGGTATGCTCTTCTGAGCTATAATTTTTCCACAGTGCTTTCACTTTTAGGCACCCTCTCTGAGGCATATTTTAAAAGACCGTTAACACGACTGAGACAACACTTTTGCATGCCAGTCCCATCAATTATAAGTCTTTTCCCCCTTCCACGTTGCTCTGAAACAACAACCCACTGTTGACAGTGGTTCAGCAAATCAGTGGATACAGGTCCCGCGGATAAGGAGATCCTACTGGAATAAAAGAAGCATTTCTCTTTCACTCCCCCTCCCTCCCCCTCCCCCACCCCATCCCAAAATCCAGCCCAAATGCGTTCCCTGAAGGAGGAGTTCGATTCCATGCAAGAAGGGAAGGATGTGGAGCTGGCGCGCCTCGATCAGGAACTGCGGGAAGCCCACGAGGAGATCCACGGCTTGCACCTCGACGCCGAAGAGGCCGCGGCCGTGCACGAGAACGAGATCGCCGGCCTGCAGGAGGAGCTGTGCCGGCTGAAAGCGGAGCTCGATCGGGCGCAGGCCGTCCGCCACGAGTATGACATGGAGCTCACCGCCCTGAGGGCCGAAATCGAGATGAAAAAGGGGGTGGACACGCCGGGGGGCAGGCAGGCCCCTCTGGAGAGGCCGGCCACGGTGCCCTCGGAGGAGGTTCTCTCCGGAGCTTCAGAGGAAGTGGCCAGGCTTCAAGGTAAACCAGGGCCTTTTTAGACCACTGGGCTAAAACCCACGGAACTCTTTCCGATCCTTAATGTATTGCTCTGTTTATGAGGCGAAAGAGGGGCAAAAGCGGCCTTAATCCCAAATGAGTGGATGCTCTTGTGGGACCGAAGCACCCATTGTCCTTGGCTGGCGTGGGTGTTGGTGGGGATGATTGGAGCAGTAGTCCAATGCCTGTCCGAGCTCGGTGTGCAGCTAGAATTCTGCAGAGAAGATTTGGAACTGGCTCCCGAGGAAAGGGCCTTTGTTTTATCCACACTTGTGTACTTTTCAGAGGAACTCAGGACGCTGCGAGCTCAGTACCAGGACCTGAGCGACGAGTACCAGATCCTGCAGGAAAGTAACAAGATAATGGTCCATCAGCTGGAGAGACTGGAGGCCATCAAGTACAAGTGAGTTCTCAAGGCTCCGTCTGTTCCAGGACGGGAAGAAACAGAGGCCTTCTGAGCATGTGAGAAGTGCTGACATAGCACTCTTCAGAGGTGTGCATTTGGTGGGGACCCAGGAGAGGGCCTTCTCTGTGGCTGCTCCCAGCCTGTGGAACTCCCTCCCACTGGAGGCCAGCCTGGCCCTGTCTTTGCTCTCCTTTTACTTCAGACACGCTTTCCTGGTGTGACTGTTTTTTAAAATTTCTTTATTTATTTGACTTTTATGCCGCCCATCTAGCCCTAGGGCTACTCTGGGCGGTTTACTACCTGGAATCACATAACAAGCTAACAAAGGAATACATTAAAAATAGATGAAGCATACTGAAACAAAATGATTCCCTGATCGGGTTTTATTAAAATGGATTGTGCTTTAGTGCTTTCAATGTGTTTTAGTATTGCTTATGTTTTTTTTTTAATTTGGCATTTGTTTGATCCTTTTTAGCATTTGTATACTCACTGTTGTCAGCTTTTATATTATCATTAATCATCTGAGTTGCTGTGCGACCTTTTAAGGATAAAGGTGAGGTGGAAATATTTTAAATAAATAATAAATACAGTTGGACCTGGTATCTGCAGGGGGGAGCGCACTATATGTTGCCTGGTCTCTGGCTCCCTCTTTTGGCCTGTTCTGGTAAACACACCCTTAAAATATACAGTAGCACCCCCATATCCACTGATTCAGTTATCCATCGTTGGCAGAGGAAAAAATCAAATAATTCAGTAGCCACAAAGCAAGCTATTGTCACAAACAGCTGTAAAGCAAGGTATTGTCACAAATAGCATCTGTAAAGCAAGCTACTGTCTCAAAATAGCAGTCATACAGCAAGCTACTGTCAGGAAACAGCAGTTTGGGGGTGGGTGGGTGGGCGTTCTCTCTTATCCATGGTTTTCATTATCCACGGGAAGGGCTGGAACCAATCCCCAGCGGATACCGGGGTCCTACTGTATATCAATATGTATTTCTGCGGGGGTTTTTCCATGCAGAATTTTCAGGCAGCAGAGAACTGAATCAGGAGATGCGCTCTGTAGTGCCTCGTGAGAAGAAAGGGGGGGGACAAAGTGTGGCCTGGGGCTGCATGTCACCCCCCGAGCCTTTTTTTTTTTGGGGGGGGGTTCCTTCCACTCAAATCCATGGAGCTGCCTTCCAAACACCCCAGGGCCCCTCCGTATTCACTATTAAAATATTTTGGGCCACTAGGGTGTGCTTGGGAGCCGTTCAGTTTTTTTAACAAAACACTTTTTGTATAAGGAAAAATACATTATAGGGGAAGGAGGGTTGTTGTGGGCACAGGTGGGTGCCCCTGCAACTCTGGAGGTCATTCCTCAGGTTGCATAATGTCCCTCCAGACTGTAAAATCCTGCAAATCTTTTGTGGCAGACTGGAGGTGCCTGTTGTGGCCGACATCCAGAGGTCGGAGAAATTACCTTTGGGGACTTGAAGCCCAGGAATCTCCGGCCAGAATTCCCGCTTCCCCTCTCTTTGGGACTGCCTTCTGGAGAGGGGGAAAGAATGGCCTTTCCCCCCTTTTTTATTTCACGCCCTTCATGCCCCTCTCCTGTGCCTCAGTCATTCTCTACCTCCCTCCCTCTCCGTGACTCTCCCCCTGACAGATCCAGAACCAAGTCGGAGGAGTCGCCCTTCGTGGACATGGATTTGGAGGGGAGCACGGACCGTGTGTCCCACCACGTCTTCATCGGCCGGCGGAACACCCTCCGGTTGGGCAGCAGCGTCACCTTGAAGCCCTCGGAGGCGCTGGGCCTGCTGAACGAGGACGAGGAGGACGGGGGGATGGAGAACGTGGAGGAGGAGGAAAGCGAAGACGACTTGCAGTCCCAGCTGCGGGCAGAGGAGGAGAAGGTGGAGAGGGTGCAGGCTCAGGTACGGAGGCTACGGGTGGGTCAGGATTCGGCCCCGAGGTTCTCCTGCACACCTCTCACGATGAAACTTTGCTGCTGTGTTCTTCCCTAGAAATAACCTAGAAAAGGGCTATTCTGTCTGGGCTTTGGCGGGTTTTTTTCATAGAAACATAGAATCCTAGAGTTGGAAGAGACCTCAAGGGCCATCTAGTCCAACCCCCTGCCATGCAGGAACCCCATCACAATATTTCCGACAGATGGCCATCCAGCCTCCGCTTGTTGTTGTTGTTGTTGTTGTTGTTGTTGTTGTTGTTGTTGTTGTT
>JAHTLZ010000161.1:456758-473289 GCA_023846285.1 Phrynocephalus versicolor | reverse complement strand
ATTGTTCGTTTCGTGCCCATTTCTATGAATGATCAATTTCTGGGCCTCCCTGGGGGTGGCCACCTGGAGTGAGAGTGCCTGCAACATTCTGTTGGGTCAGGCCTCAGTTGACCTCTGGAAGATCCGCTCTGTCAGGTCCCAAGCCGTGGAGGATTTTGTAAGGAAAGGAATGTCCAGTTTTGATTGAAGACAAAGGATCCGTCCATCAGTCCATCTGTCCGCCTGTGAGACCAAAAAGCCTGGACCATGAGTTAAGCAGCCAGGTCCAATTTCCAACGTGGCTTTGGCCACAGTCAGATGTGTGAGGAGCAACAAGAGCCTGGCTTGCGCCCTGAGATGCTGTGACTAAGTGGTCTGCCTTCTCTTCTCGACTCTCATTCCAAACCCGTCTTCTGATTCACACAACTGTTCAGAGTTTATTTCCCCAAATGTGGACTCTGCACACATACACACACTAAGCTCGGTTACAATGTAGGACTAAAAGAATCCTTCTCCCTCATCCCTCAAAACTGGTCTGAGTAAGGATGAGGTGACCAGAATCAGAATTTAGAAAGCCAGGTGGGACAAGAAGTTACACATATGAATCATTCAGTCTGTTGCTCTGTGTTACTTTCATATTTGGATTAACTCTCATAAGAACATAAGAAGAGCCCTGTTGGATCAGGCCAAGGGCCCATCTAGTCTATCTTCCTGTATCTTACAGTGGTCCCACTAGATGCCTCTGGGAGCGCATGAGACTAGATCTCTGTCTCCTGATACCACTCCCCTGCATCTGGCCCTTGAAGTACCCCGGTTTTAAGCCTGGAGATGACACATCTCCATCATGGTTTGTCACCTGGAATGGACTTTTCCTCCAGGAATCTCTCCAATCCCCTTCTGAAGGCATCCAGGCCAGAAGCCATCGCCACCTCCTGTGGCAGGGAGTTCCACAGACTAACAACACGCTGGGTAAAAAAAAAATATTTTCTTTTGTCTGGTCTTACTCTCCCAGTCCTCCATTTGAGTGCACGTTCCTTAGTTCTGGTATTTTGTGAGAGGGAGAAGAGCTTCCCTCTATCCACTTTACTCATGCCCTGCATTATTTTGTACGTCTCAATCATATCCCCCCTCAGGTGCCTATTTTCCAGACTAAAGACCCCCAAATGCTGTGGCCTTTCTTCATAAGGGAGTTCCCCCAGCCCAGTAATCATTTTAGTTGTTCTCTTCTGTACCTTTTCCAGTTCCTGAGATGTGAGGACCAGAACTGTATGCAATACTCCAGGTGCGGCCATACTAACTCTCCCTATTGACTTCTCTTTATTTCTTTTAATGCTTAAAAAATAATTCTGTTTGGGGTGTTGATGAAATAAAAGCAAAAGAAAGCCCACTTTTGATGAAAATTCGTCTTCCTCTAGCCATGTGCCAAGTTCCCATGGGCAGTTCCAAAATTATATGCTTTTATTAACGTCCCAAAGTCTCGTGAATTATCACTGAATTACCACTGAAAGCTCACTTTAGTTCTTGTTTTATTGACTTGATGGTCCAATACAGGCATCACCTGTTGCCATATTTGTACTGTTTTGAGGAAAATTGGAAAAGGTGCAAAGAAGAGTGACTCAAATGATTACTGGGCTGGGGGACCTCCCTTACAAGGAAAGGCTAAAACATTTGGGACTCTTTAGTAGGGAAAAAAGGCACCTGAGGGGGGATATGATTGAGACATACAAAATAATGCAGGGCATGAGTCAAGTGGATAGAGGGAAGCTCTTCTCCCTCTCACAAAATACCAGAACTAGGGGACATCCACTCAAATTGAGGGCTGGGAGATTGAGAACAGACAAAAGAAAATATTATTTCACCCAGTGCGTTGTTAGTCTGTGGAACTCCCTGCCACAAGATGTGGTGATGGCCTCTGGCCTGGATGCCTTCAAAAGGGGATGGGACAGATTCCTGGAGGAAAAGTCCATCACAGGTTACAAACCATGAGGGAGATGTTTCATCTCCAGGCTTAAAAAACCAGGGTACTTCAATGACTAGATGCAAGGGAGTGGTATCAGGAGACATAGATCTAGTCTTGTGCGCTCCCAGAGGCATCTGGTGGGGCCACTGTGAGATACAGGAAGCTGGACTAGATGGGCTTTTGGCCTGATCCAGCAGGGCTCTTCTTATATGTTCTTATGACTCTGGGGCCTGTTCCTGAATGCTCCCCCCCACCCCCGCCATGCTTATCAGACACCTTCTCCCAAATGCCTATTCAACATTCATCTCCACCTGCCCAGGTTGCAAAATATCCCACAAAGGTGTTTTCTTCTGAATTGTGGGTATGTGTGCCAAGACCTGGTGGTTTTACTTCTTCTTCAAATCACATATGGAAGATGAGAGGACTATCAAGGGGGTTCCAAGTAGAGTCCTCATTCAAGCCCTCATTGTGATCAGTGCTCAGCTTACTTTTCACTGACTCTTCATGCACTGAGAGGGTGCAGAGCGCAGTACCTTGCCTTTCACTGCAGAGCAATCCTGAACCAGCTCCGATCCGTGGCCCAGCTCCCTGTGTGTGTGTGTGTGTGTGTATGTTCAGAAGTGGGCACGCTCCAGGCGGGTTGAGGCTGGGAGTGGGGAAGGTGCGAGGAGGGCCTTTGTTTCCCCAGGGAAAGCTGACATGCCCCCCATCCCCGGCAGAGCGGCAGGGCTCTCGGGGGCCTCCGTGACTGACCCTAATGGGCACGGTGGGGAAGCCAGCCCCCTGCCGGACTCCCGGGGACCCTGCTGCCCTGCTTGATGGCACCGCCTGCCTGCAGCCTCCACGTCACCGAGGGGGCTGCGCGCACAGCTAGCTCATGGTCTATTCTGGGTGGCAGGAGCATCATGAGAGAAAAATGAAACGCCGTCCCAGGCCTGTTCTCCCTCCCGGCTCCTGCGCCAGCAGCTGCAGCTGGACGAGTCAGCCGGGGCACCAGAGGGTTCCATGAGGAAGCACCTTTTTTAAAGCCATGAGTGAGCCCAAGCAGGAAGCCAGGAAGCAACCCAGAACCTTCCAGGGGAAAGATCTTACTCGGGAACTCAAGATCACTTTGGGAAACTTATTGGACTGGATGAATTGATTGATTTATTTATTTATTTTGGAGTATTTTTACCCCACCTTTCTCCTTGGAAAGAGGATCCAAGGCGGCCTACAGTAATGAGGGACAATATACAGTGGAGCCTCGTATAACGTACAGTTTGTATAACATAAAATATGTACAACATAAAAAATTCTGTACAGTACAACATAAAAAATTCCAGAGATAGGGGAAATTTGCGTAACAGGATCGCCTATGGGGCGAATCCGTACAACATAAAATGGTCGAGATTAGAGATTACTCTTTCAATGCATTCCTATGGGAACTTTGTATAAAGGAAGATTTGCCTAACAGAATTTCATTTGGAATGAATTAATTCCTTTATAAAAGGCACCACTGTACAGTCCAGTACAATTAAGACATGTTCAATTATTTGAGAACAAGGAATTGAGGGTCATCTTACAGCATTAATAGACAATATTACATTAAAGCTACAAGGTTATAAGTACAGTAGTTATAAACACAAAGTCTATGTGAACCTAGAGATTCATATAAAATACACATAATGGTAGTCCATCATTCAGGGAAAGCTTGCCTGAAGAGGAAGGTCTGAAGAAAAAGAGAGATATTCCTTCTCTTTCTCCCTACATTCCTCTTTATTATAACTAATAAAATGTGGCCCAGCACAGAGCTGGTTTTTTTTTTTAAACCCAAGGTTAATCCAATACACCCTCCCCCACAAGGCGGTAAATCTACTGCCAAGATGTCTGTGCAATCTCTTCCATACTAGGAGTTTCAGAAGTTAGTTTGTGCTCGTGTGTTCGACGTAAACCAAAGACAAAATAAAACATAAAGAAGACAAAAAAAGTGGTGGCAGCTTCAAGACTAGCAGCTGGATTTTAACATGAGCTTTCATAGACAAGTCTACTTCCTCAGATCTACCTTAGACTTGTCCACAAAAGCTCAAACTAAGATACAGTAGGACCCCCATATCCACTGATTCGTTATCCACTAATTCAGGAACAGCAAAAGAATTAAATAATTCAGCAGACACAAAGCAAGCTATTGTCACAAACAGCAGCTGTAAAGCAAGCTATTGTCACAAATAGCACCTGTAAAGCAAGCTACTGTCTCGAAACAGCAGCCATAAAGCAAGCTAGTGTCAGGAAACAGCAGTTTGGAGGTGGGTGGGCAGGTGTTCTCTCTTATCCACAGTTTTCATTATCCAAGAGAAGGCCTGGAACCAATCCCCAGCAGACAACCATTTGTCTCTAAGGTGTCACCATGCTTTTGCCTATGTTTTATTTTTCCTCTTTTGGTGACTGATATGCCCATGACCTCTGCTTCTAAAACCTTGAATAAGGGACAGCACTGACACCCTTAAGTTCTGGGTCACTCAGTAGTTTAGGTCTTTAGCTGTGTAACCAGAGGTTGGCAGTTCGATTCCCCACTGGGCCTCCCTGACAGGGGCTGGACTAGATGATCCATAGGGTCCCTTCCGGCTCAGCTGTTCTAAAAGGATGATGATGATGAAGGCGCACCATTCCACCATCAAGCAGCTCTTCCTGTCGAGCAAGTTCTGCCTAATGTTGAGGCACAATCTCTCTCGCCATTCGAACCCTCTGCCTTGGGCCCTGCCCTCTGGAGTGGCAGGAAAGAAGGTCATGTCAGTGTGTCCAGGACAGACCTTCATATATTTGAAGGTGGCCATTGCGGTCTAGCTCCGTCAGCTGTATTGCACAGAGGGACGTTTCCTAGGTTTTAAATATTTTCCATCCCGTTAAGAGGAAGGATAGATTGGTGAACCATTCAAGGTCCCATTCACAACTCTTTCCCTTGAGTAGAAAACTGTAGTAGATTGTAGATAGCACAGGGAACCCGTGCTCTGAACCTTGAATAAGGAGAGCACAGCAGAGATTGTACTTCTTGAGAATTCTCAGAAGGAATAATCTTTCAAAAGATCCGCTGCTGGCTTTTTACCACTGCACCACAGAGAGTGGTGTTAATCTATGGTCTGTGTGTGTGGTTTGGGAGTTGTACAGCTAGGGAAAGGGAAATGCTGTCCGAAGTTGTGTAGACTGCGGAGAAGCTAACTGGGTGTACTCTTCCTACTTTAGATCAATTGTATGCCACCAGGTGCTATAAGAAAGACGTACAGATTGTGTAGGATCCCACACACCCTGGAAATGATCTTTTTTAAGCTTCTGCCTTCTAGAAGGAGGTATAGGGTCATGAAGACTAGAACCTGCCGCTTGAGAAAAAGTTTTTATCTGAAAGAGGTTATGGCTTTGAATGCAGGGAAATGTACGTTTTGAGGGAGTTTTCTGTATAAATGCAGGGTGGGGTGTGTTTGTGGTATATTCTTCTGTATGGATGTTCCTGATGTAGATCTTTTAGATTTGTTTTTCTTTTCATTTCGTTGACAATAAAGTTTTATCTATCTATCTATCATCTATCTATCTATCTATCTTTGTCGTGAAGCCCGCGCTGAGCCTTGCAAAGAAGGAGCCTGGGTTGTTTCTGTATAGGACAATGACAATAAAGTTTTATCTATCAATCTATGCTGTTGAGACGGACTCCACAGGGGCACCATTGAGCGGTGCAGACTTTGGGGACATCCCATTATTATAGAACCTCAGTGTTCCTTCTGTAAAATGGGAGGTTTGATGACCCTCAGCTTTACACGATGGCCCTAAGGATGTTTTAAAAATTATAAGTTGGGCGACACTTGGCTCAGGAAGACTACAGTTGAGAAGGATCTTGGAATTCTGGTAAACCATAAGTTGATTATATGAGCAAATGGTATGAGGTGGCCACAAAAAAAGCAAATAATATTTTAGGCTGCATTGACAGAAGTATATTTTCCAAATCTGGCCAGAAAACCTGGAGGGCCTGGCTTAATACTTGGAGTCCAAACTGACCAGAGACCAGATCAGCCCTTCCCCCTCTTTAGACCTTTTTAATCCCGGCCGATTTAATTTACTTACTCCAGCTTTTCACTTTTTTATCACTGTTTCAGGCTGCCTTTTACAAGGTTTCCTCCTTTTGAACGTGACTTTGCTTCGTTGCCCTCTGCGACTTTTATTCAAAGTGTTTGCGGAGTTACTCTGTTGTGAACCTTGCAGTCAGATGGGCAGCATTTCACTAAATCTCCATAAATACAGTGGACCCTTGTATAACAAACAGCCTGTATAACATAAAATTTGTACAACATAAAAAAATCTGGAGATAGGGGAAATTTGCTTAACATAATCGCCTATGGGGAAAATCTGTACAACATAAAAATGGGATCACTCTGTTTTCAATGCATTCTTATGGGGATTTGTATAAAGGAAAATTTGCTTAACATAATTCCATTTGGAACGAATTAATTCCTTTATACAAGGTACCATTGTACATAAAAGCAAAATCTCCATTGATTATCAAGAGCCACCGACCAAGCCATGGGACTTTTAGCCCTTGGGTGTGCGTGCAGCCTGCAGCTCCCGCACCCCCCCCAACTCCCCGCCCCCCGGGGCCCGTGCTGGTTGGGGGATGCTGGGCTTTGCAGTCCCTCCCCCCCATAGGACCTGACCTCTTCTCCTCCCCCCTCCCCCCCACAGCGCCGAGGAAGGGGAGGGACGGCCAGCCCGGGTTGCTTGCTACTATTCTTACCGCGTTGACAATGTGGGATCCTGCGTTTGCGGAGGGGGATGCGGCGGGGCGGGCGCTGGGAGGTGGTGGTGGTTGCGGGGGGTGGGTAAGAGAAGAGGACTTTAAAATAAAAATAGCCGCTGATCTCTTCCCCAAGCCTCCCCGTCTGGAGTAGGTAGAAAGCGGCCAGGGGGAGGGGGCGGGCGGAGGGGAGGGGAAGGGAGGCTTGTGCTGGGGGTAGTTTGCAGGGAGGGGGGGGGGAGATCCGGAGCCAATCCGGACCCCTTGGCTATCCATAGCGCCCAATCCGGAGTGCCGGAGTTATCTTGGGGGTGGGGGTTGGGGGGTGGGCGCTGGAGAAGTCAAGTTACTCATCCCTTCGTTGTTGTATATGGTCACGGCGCGGGCATTCCTGGGAGTCCTTCCTCCTGACGCGGATCGGGGGGTGGGGTGGGGGCTGCTGCGGGGGGCGGGCGGGGGGCAGCGTTTAAAGCACCCCCTCCCGGCCCCGGACCGTCCACTCTTGAATGACCGCCGCTGGGAAAGTTGGGACGCGCCCGCCGGCTCTCTCGCGCTCTCTCTCTGGCTCTCTCTCTTCTGGCTCGATCTCTCCGTCCGCTTCTCGCCTGATCGCCTTCCAGCCCTCCGCGGGGGGATCGCCTTGTTTGCCCGCAGATCTACCCCCTACCCACCCACCCCGGAGCCCGAGAAACCCCCGGGATTGAAAAGAATCAGGAACCGGAGCCGCTCCACCCCGTCCATCCCGGAGACTTTTTCCTTTCTCCTTCTTCTTCTTCTTTTGGGCTTCTGGAGAGGACTTCCCTGCTGCTGCTGTTGCTGCTCACCGGCCGGGGAAACACCGCCCCCCCCCCCCAAAAAAAAAGAATCCAGCTTTGCCTCTGGAGTTCGTGGGAAGCCGAAGAAGGAAGACTGTTTAAGAAGTTGAGGCTGCTTCTTGCGCCACCGGCACTTTTCCAAGCGGCGCCGGGTCACTTTTTTTTCAGCCTCTGGGGCTGGTCCAGTTCATCGCAGCCAGAGAACCAGATAGCCAGCCAGGCAACTAGCCCGCTAGCCCGGCAGGGCGAGTGAGATCGTTTCACGACCCCTCCCCCCCGCACAGCTCGCCCCCGTCGATCGCCCCCCCCCACCCCCGGGTCTCCGGTGCGCCTTTTGCGCTCGCCTCTTGGGACGCGCCGCTCGCCCACTCGCCGCCTCCCCTTGTTGTTTTTGGCCATGAACAACAGCAGCAACAGCTACTACGACCCGAGCCCGGCTCAGGCGCCCTACTACCCGGGCGAGGAGATGCCCGAGGAGATGCCGGCCACCGAGAAGGACCTGGCCGAGGACGCGCCCTGGAAGAAGATCCAGCAGAACACGTTCACGCGCTGGTGCAACGAGCACCTCCGCTGCGTCCAGAAGCGCATCGGCGACCTCCAGAAGGACCTGAGCGACGGCCTCAAGCTCATCAGCCTCCTGGAGGTGCTGAGCCAGAAGAAGATGTACCGCAAGTACCACCCGCGACCCAACTTCAGGCAGATGAAGCTCGAGAACGTCTCGGTGGCCCTCGAGTTCCTGGAGCGAGAGCACATCAAGCTGGTCTCCATCGGTGAGTGCGCGCGCCCCCGACGCCCCCTCTTGACCGCACCCCCCCTACTCCGGAGCAGGGGTGGGATGGGGGGCGCCGCCGTGGCTGGAGGAAGGAGGGAGGGAGGGAGGTAGATGTGCGTGTTGGGGGAGCGGTGATTCCTGGATCCCCCTTTGTGGGAATCCCCCCCCTGGCCGCTACGTGTGGGGCCATAGCGGGAGAGGGGGACCACTTGGGGGGTGGGGGTGGGGGGACCAAAGGATTGGCCAAGGAGGCGGAAGTGGTGGAAGAACAGCTCTGTTTAGTCCCTGTGTGTGAGGCGCGCTGCTTCTCCCACCATCCAGTCATACCCTCAAGGCGATGCTGCCCATCCCATCCCCCTAACAACCCTGCAGGGTAGTCCAGGTGGAGAGAGTGAGAGACAACCACCGGCTCCAGGGTGCCCAGCATGCCAGAGGCCTTTAGAGGCTTGGGCCTTGAGGTCCCAGGTAGCTCTCTAACCTCCGCCCCACACGCTCACTTAAGGAGAGCTCAGTGGTGTTAGGTCACTGGCCAGAAGTTGAGAGTTTGATTCCCCCCGCCTCCTTGAGAGGGGCTGGACTTGTTGACCACGGGCATCCCTTCCAGCCCCCCTGCAGCAGTCCAAAAATGTTTTGGCTCTCCAAAAGTCACAGGAGCCCTGGCAGGCTTCCAAGGTCACACAGAACATTTGGTCCCTTTAGGAGCGACCGTAGACGCACGGGCAAGCTTTGGGTTCCCTTTGTATTTTCGGCTCTCTTGTCGGCACTTGGCAGCAGTTCCTAAGTGCCCGTCTCGGGCGGGCACCTCACAACTCATCTCAGGCTGATCTCTGACCGACTGCCAGCCTCCTGAGTTACACAGCACGGCTTCTTTTAGTCACGGCCGAAATGTGTGACAGGGTGACGGCAGCTGCGGCGGGGCTGGCCCCTGAGAGCTTGCGTTTCAGAATACCTTCCCTTGGGACGGCTTTGGATGGGAGTATTGCGCATAGCAGAACTCTTGGCTTCGTTACGATGAATGTACTCGACGCTGATACAGCTCAGAGGGAGAGAAGTCACGGTATAGGAAGTTGAGTTCTGCCAAGGCAGATTGTGGGTTTAACTGCACCACCACTGTCGCGCACCGGCTGGGCCTTCCAGAATTTCCAAGCAGGGTCCCCCCTCCCCTCTAACCTAACTGGGAGATGATGAGACTTCAACCTGGAACTATCCCCAGATAGCAGATGTCGTTATCGGTCACCCCACCAAATAATCTGAACGGAGACCAAGTGCTGGCGGCAGGTAGAGCAAATTCTATTCACAACAGTCCTGCAAGGCAGGCCACTTTCATCCTCATAGTTGAGAGCTTATATTGTTCGGGCATTTAAGGTGCTCGCTGGTGGCTGGCTGGCCCTGTTTCAAGGATCGGGGCAGCCCTCAACCCGACTGATTGTAAATCCAGCCTTGAGCTGAGGAGGGGCTGGACTAGATGGCCCCTTCTGACTCCATGATTTCATGACTCTAAAGCTGACGCCTTGTTTTGCTTTGCGTGTAGCTTGGAAAAGTTCCTTTCTGGGAGTACATCTCCAGCTTGCCAGCCTGCCTGCCTCTAGTCATTCTGGGGGGGCGAGGAGGCTTCTCAGAGAGCTTGGCGTTCACTGTCGCTCCTGTTTGGGTGCTAGATGTATGAAAAGCACAAACATCTGTCAAAGAGATAGGAAGGTCTGGTGTTTGTGTGTCGGCCTTTGCACAGAAGGGTCAAGAGCTCCCTTTGCTTTGGAGGAGCTTGGAGGCTACCAAGGCCTGGGGCCTTCCTTTTAGTTGGTTTTTTGAGTTGCAACAACGATCTTTGTGGGAAGTGTGTGACAGCAAATGTTTTTGTCCTGGCACTGCATGAGAATTATTTGCCATTGTCACCCGGAACCTCTCAGGGGTCAAGAGTCAATGTCTTTTCGTAGTATCAAGTCCCAGAAGAAGGCTACTATCTACCTTGAAGACCCTGACAGGTTCCTAAATGCGTTTCCAATGTTACTCTCTGATTATTTAGAGCTAGGCCTCTTGAAATTGAAGGCGAGAGTATGGGTGGTTATTCTTACCTATTGGCTTAGGTTGTATTTCTTCCCTAAGGGTTTAGCCCCCCCCCCTTATTAGAAAAGACGACTTTAAGCCTAAATGGGGCTATAATATTGAAAAGTCTATCCTTAGCTCTTTCTCAAGACCTCATTTTCACCACGATCTTTGATGAGGCCAAAGCGCTTATTAAGCAGCGGGTTGCCGACTCAGAACCACAACTGGATCTAGCTAGCTCCCCTGCCTTTATTATTAAGGACTCCTGTAGGTATTTATCTTCCCCAATGGGATACTTAGCTAAGCTTGACGTACCCACTCACCAGAGGGCCTTTACCTTGGCCTGATGTCATGCCCTCCCTTCTGCTGTCCTTGAGGGACAATATTAGAGGTCTCCCTATTTTTTTGGAAGGGCTATGACCCTGTAATTCCGCTGACGTGGAGTCAACAGTACATGTACTCCTTCGCTGCTGCTTTTATAAAGATACCTGGGCTAAGCTTATATCCCCAATACTCTATAAATACCCAGGACACTTTGGTCATTATTACACTCAATTGCTTCTGTCAGATATCAATTTTTCTATAACATACAAGTGTGGCTACGTTCTGAGCCGCAGCTAAGTACCAATGCCTCTTGTTTAATCAACAAATGTGGAGTGTCTTATGTGAATGGAACTGCATGTATATATGTACTCTGATGCTTTTTGCATATATCTATTTTGATCCTCCTCTCTGACTTATTGGCACCACTAACTGCTCAGATATTAATAACATATATCTTCATGATGGTCAGGATGGATTTTATATTATATCATTAGTATTTATTATACCTCACCTCCTGTTGCTGGTCATTGACCGTAGTAAAGCTTTGATCTGAAAGGTGCCCACAAGTCAGAATTTATAGTACTTGATGGCATGCAATGATGATGATGATTCCAGTTAGCCAAGGATATAGTACCTTGCCCTGAGGAGCTTACAATCTCAGTTTAGGTAGCCAGGGCGGGAAATCCAACAGCAGGAGAATACAGAGAAAGGCTGGTGTGTGATGTAAAACACACACACACACACACACACACACACACACACACACACAATGAGGAGGAAAGGAGGTGTAAGGAGTGAATAGGCTATGTGTGTTACTCCATGCCCAAAGCCGCCAAATTCAGCAGCCTGAATAAATAATACAAAGAATAACAAAGCTTGTCCAAACCTTTTGCCCTTCTTTGTTGTTTATTTGGTTGGGCTCTGGGTTCCGGCCTTTGGCTCGGCTGAAGGCTGACCCTCCCACCCCCCCACCCCAGCAGACCCTTCTGCCGTTTCCCTTCTGGATCCTGATTCACACTCACTGCCATGATTGGCATTTATTTATTCAAAATGCTTTCACTCCACCTTTCTCCTTAAAAGGACCCGGGGCATGCCGAGAAGTCTCCGTCTTTGGATTCCTGAGGCCTGGTAACTTGCAAACAAACTGCACTGATGCAGTCGCTGGGGAAGTACCTAAGTTCTATTCCAGGACGATGGAAGCAGAGACTGTAACCCACAGGTCTCCCCAGGGGTCACAAAGAAAGCCACGGGAAAAGACCGTGAAGAATGGGCGGGAGCTGTGCATGTCTTGGTGAACTGAGGGTGCAAGGAACTGCGAGAGGCTGGAGTAAACTCCAAGCAGGCAGCTTGCAAAATCCCTGCAAGTGGAAAGCTAGTGTGCAAGGGATGCCCTTTCCTGGTTGCACCACATTTACACACAGAGAGATACTTATTGGTAGGGCTAGTAAACATTCCATAGCTCCGTGTGGCAAAAATCCTCCCTGAATCCCTAGTCCACATGACTGCTGAGGGCCAATTCAGGACTTCAGCTGCTTTGAGTTCACTCCTGCTGACTCTGACCAGCTGGACACCAGAACCAATGGTGTCCCTCCCTGACTGAAAGGAAGCATCATTCACTTTGCAGAAAGAGATGGACCTGCACCAGGGGTGGAGAGTTGGCAGCGAGCAAGGCTTTTATTTATTTATTTATTTATTTATTTATGTATGTATGAGATTTATATGCAGCCCATCTGACCAAAGGTCACTCTGGGTGGTTTACAATGTGAGAGCATAAATAAGCAGAACTATACATATACAAAGCACATTAATTATATAAAACCAATTATAACCAAAACAACCAAGAAATATCAATAAGAACAATTCAACCCAAAATAACACAGCAGTTAGCGAAATATTTTCCTCCCTGTGTAGTTGCATCCTAAAAGCATCCTTTTTAAAAGCCAGCATCCTTTGAAAACTGAAATATTTATATTTATGTTGTTGTTCAGTCATTCAGTCGTGTCCGACTCTTCATGACCCCATGGACCAGAGCTCGCCAGGCCTTTCTATCCTCCACTGCCTCCTGGAGTTTTGTCAAATCCATATTGGTTACATCGATGACACAGTCCAACCATCTCGTTCTCTGCTGTCCTCTTTTGCTTTTGCCTTCGATCTTTCCCAGCATCAGGGACTTTTCCAAAGAGTCCTCTCTTCTCATGAGGTGGCCAAAGTACTGGAGCCTCAGCTTCAAAATCTGAAATATTTAAATTTATATTTATATTGATGTACATTTGCTAACAAGAATTGTTCACTCAGTTTGAAAGAGAGGTCAGGTCGTTGAGGATGGGTATTGATGGCAGTGCTTTCCTGCCGATGATTCCTCCTTCATCCGCCCTCTGGCAGTGGCCGGGTCTGTTCCGCCCATTGGGACTGCTTGCCACTGGAGTGAGGGCCCAAGTAAGCCTTTGGGATTGAGTGGGTGCCATGATGGGCTGCGTACTTCCTCTCCTCATCCAAGTGTGGGAATTTCGCCTTTGGTTTCAGCCGATTAGGGTGTGGCGCCTCGTGCCAGAGGACAGCTGGCGCAACGGTCCACTCCAAGCTGATTTAGTGCCCTCCAAGGCCTGACACATTTTGCAATGGGGAAACCCACGATGGATGGCGAGGAGGCCGGGCAGAACCTTCTCCTGACTCACACCTTCCGCTCCTCTAGACTAGCATTGCCGGCTCAGAGTGAGATGGTGGGAAATTGATATCTGGCACCTTAGGGCGCTTAAAATCAGTCGCCTTACTTCTTCCGCTATGGGCCTCTGTTTCTTGGTGGCTTGATGGCAGCTCTTCCAACCGATGGCCCACTCAAAACGAACAGAACGTGGGCTTTAATGTGATATAGAGGATTTCTCTCCAGAGCCTCGTGGCACAGTGGTTAAATGCCTGTCCTGCAGGTAAAACTGTGCTCACGACCTGGGGTTCAATCCCAGGGAGCTGGCTCATGGTTGACTCAGCCTTCCATCCTTCTGAGGTCGGTAAAATGAGGACCCAGCTTGCTGGGTTGGGGGGCAATGTGTAGCCTGCATTACTGTAATTAAAAACTGTAAACCGCCCAGAGACTACTTGAAGGGGTATGGGGTGCTTTTTAAAGCAGAACACTTTGCTTTGCTTTGCTTTACTCTGGGAGGTGGCGAGGGAGGTTGATTTAGGGCAACAGCAATTGCTGGCAGCTCTGAACAAGAAGCCAAGAGAGGCATTCAGGTTGGTGGCGCAGGGGGCCAGCCTTCTGAGGGGGACCACTGGTTATCTGAAGGATCATGGAATATGCTGCTGTTACAACAACTGCACTGGCTACCACTTCAAAGTGCTGGTCATTACCAAGAAGGCCCTATACAGCTTGGGTTCAGGCTCCCTGAAAGGACTGTACACAGTAGGACCCCAGTATCCGCTGCGGATTGGTTCCAGACCTTCCCATGGATAATGAAAATCGTGGATAAGAGTGAACACAAAAAACCCCCAAAGCTGGTGTTTTCTGACAGTAGCTTGCTTTACAGCTGCTGTTTTATGACAGTAGTTTGCTTTACGGCTGTTGTTTTACGACAATAGCTTGCTTTACAGCTGCTGTTTGTGACAGTTGCTTGCTTTGTTTGCGACAGTAGCTTGCTTTGTGGCTGCTGAATTATTTCTTTGAATTTTTCCTCGGCCATCTGTGGATAATTGAATCAGTGGATAATGAATCAGTGGATATGGGGAGCATACTGTATCTCTATACAAGACTTCTGGGCACTTATAATCATCAGAGGAGGCCCTTCTCTTGGTCCCGTTGATCAGGAGATACAGTATAGAGGATTTCTCTCCAGGGAGAACCTAACTTTAGAGTCCCAAGAGTTTTTTGTTTTGTTTTTAGGGAGCGGGGAAATGTGTCTTCCCAGATTGCCAATTTGTAACTCAGCAGACTTCTTCAAATACTTGAGTTATGTTTCCTCCAAGGGAAAGTGACCTTGAACTAAAAACTCCAAGTAACTTGTAAGTCTGAAAGCTGCCAACTTTTAAAGCAATCCCTTTCTCTCAAATTTGCTCCATGTTAAACATTATTTCCCCCAAGTTTCATTTTAGAAATCCCATGCTGTCGTCTGCTTTAAGGAACTCCAGGTCAATTCATGGCACAGCAATCAAGCCAAGACACCAGCATGTTAATTTATAGAGCTTGTTCTTTCTTTAACTCCTTAGAAGTGGAATGCATTACCACTATATCCCACTTTTGTAGTTGTTCTTGAGTGTGCCCTGAGAAATCCCCCCCCCCAGGATTACAGTATTTCCCCATGTATAAGACTATATTTTTGCCTAAAATTGTTAGACTTAAGAGAAAACCGTGTGCTTGTGAAACTGTAACTGTGGGTTGCAAAAGTAGGGGTTGTCTTATACATGGGAGTGTCTTATACATGGAAAATATGGTTCCCCCACCCCACCCCTGGTGCCACCTTTCCTCTTCTGCTGTGCTGGCCAAAGACCTGTTGCATAAGTTACACCTGTGGAAGGGTAATGACATCACTGGCAGGGGGAGATTTTTCAGTAAGCAAAGACTTCCTTCTTCTGTCCCGTGGCTAGTCTGATTGGCAAGGAATCCCGTTCATTGTGGGATTGGCAGGATGGAAGAAGGAAGTCTTTGCTTAGTGAAAATGGCCACCTCTGCAGGGGTAACTTAAGCATCAGGATTTTGGTTACAGCCACATGTATGATGCAGATATTTCTTTTTATCCTTTTGGAGAAAGATTACAGGGGATGTTGATTTATACTGGGAATACAGTGTGTTGAGAGGAAGAGGTTAGTACATTCTCATGAGATGTCCTTATTTGTTCTACTTCACTTCTCGCCTTCCACGGCCACTTGCCATTTATGTGTGTTTGGGTGACAGTCCAGGACAGCAGGAAGGTGTGACATGTGGGTGAAGGATATTGGAGAGTGTTACTTCTATTGTGTTAGTAGCCTTCACAACAACCTTGCTTGGCAGGCTGATTTTGTCATAGCTATACAGTATTCTCAATCAGGGAGGCCGGTAGCACAGTGGGGGCGGGGGAGGGGAGGGATACCAGACTGGTTACGGGGATCACATAACCCTCCTGTGATAGCAGCTCCACCGGCTGTCAATCAGTTTCCGGGCACAATTCAAAGTGATGGTTCTAACTGCAAAACCCTAAAAGGCTTTGGGTCCAAGCTCTCTCAAGCATCTTGTCTCCTTTTACAAGCCTGCTTGGGCGTTAAGAATCATCAGGAGAGGCCTTTCTCTTGGCCCTGCCACCTTCACGGGTGCAATTGGTGGGGACATGGGAAACGCCTTTCTCTGTTGCTGCTCCCAGACTGTGGAACTCCCTCCCACTGGAGGCCAGCCTGGCCCCGTCTTTGCTGCCCTTTCACACGTGGGCAAATACTTTTTTCTCTGGGCAGGCTTTCTCTGAATGACTGACAGCCTGATATTTAAATGGATTGCTGTGCCTTCCAAGGTTTGAATGTATGTGTTTTTGGAGTTGCTTTTTTTTTTAGAGTAGCATTTGTTGGATACTTTCTAGCTATTCATATGCTCAGTGTTAGCTTTAAATGCTGCCTTTTGGGGCTGCCAGCTGAGGTCCTTTTTAAAGAGAAAGGCAGGGTAAAAATCTTTCAAACCAATCAAGTCCATTCGCTGTTGCCCCAGTGGCTCTGAGCGGTCTCATGCTTTGAGGCCTGTCCACTGGAAGGATCCAAAGCCCCTCTTGACGGCACTGTGGAAAAGCAGCCTCTCTGGGCTCTAACCACTAGGCCATTAGAGTGGTGGGGAGGTAGGAGCCAATGAAGAAAAGGCTTGACTTTGTCCAGCTGTCATTGGTTTGGACAGACAGACAAGAAGGAAGGAAGGAAGGAAGGAAGGAAGGAAGGAA